>JABFPN010001810.1:0-26224 GCA_022817305.1 Leptoteleia sp. ZL-2020 | reverse complement strand
GAGGGAATTCAGAGAATCGAGGAAATTTCTAGATTTATATTCCTTTATATTCCACAGGAGATCCTTGTTTTCATAATATAGCGAGTAATCATTTTGAGAACAATAAGATTTCGTTTGGTAACTCGATAATTTGGTTGCAGATCTACACTACCATTAGTTTTTGCGCACGATTATGGGCAATTCTAAGGTTGGAAGAAAAACAGGAAGGTCTATGCAAGGTCTAGAAGACAGTCTGGATATAAACGATTTGTACGGTGGCATAGGTCGCGCGACCGATCACTTCCGCCGACTGGAAAATGGAAACGATTCCCATGGACGAGGGGGAGGGGGGGGGGATCCCCGTGGGCCGCACGAGGAGCGCATCAGAAATTGAAAGAGTGTCGTATATGTTTAATGACCGCGTCGCAAAAACCAAGAAACTCGCACGAGACAAAGGCCCGGCCTCGTCGCGTTTTCCCACAAGATCGTCTTCCACGCAAATGAAATTGGGGTGTGGGGTTGTAACATGTGTGTAACGCAAGGGGCGTATCCGTTTTGCGGGCTGCGGTGTACGTCCGTCCGTTCGTTCATCCGTCTGTGGCAAGACGCTCCAGAGCCAAGGTACGGTAATTACTACATCCTCAAATACCGATACCACCCCAATTCACGAAATTCGCCGTAGCCCGTGTATAATGCCTCGCATCGTCTCCTCGTACGCGCTATACTTTCCTTGTACTTATACATATTCATGTCGAGGCAGTACGTAATACAAATTGATCGCAGCTTCCGTCACGCGACCCGCAACCTAGAAATTCGTGTGAAGTGTGATTTTCGTGGACAGGGATGGAGACGCGCAGGCACGCGTTCCCGCTAACTTCGGTAGCCCGAAAATTGAGTTCACCTAAAAGTGATAAACCACCCAACGAACGAGAACCACCTAAAACTTTTGGATTTGCATCATGCGCGGTAGGAAAGAAGTTGGAAGAAGAATTATTGTACTGTATGATAAGGTTGACGTAGAGCACTTTGTTGTGGTATTTTAGTAAATTGATAGTCGATGGAGTATAAGATTTATAGAATTTATTAGTGTCCAGTATAGTACAGGTAGAAAAAAGTTGGAAGAAAAAAAGAAGAAAAAAACTATACTGTGTAACAAGGTTGACAAAACATATTGGTGTGGTCTTTTAACAAGTTGACAATAGAAAGAATACGAGATTTGTACAATTTATTAGTGTCTAGTATATTAAAAAGTGGAGGACGTTTACCAATATTTTTTTGATACTTGTCAAGTAATAATGATTTATGTCAGTGTTGTTATAATGTATAGTAAATTTTGTTCCAATAGTAAATTTTGTTTTGTCTGCATCTATAAATTGTAGGACATTTACTAGTACTTTGATACTTATCAAGTAATAATTATTTACGAAATGATTTCACGTCAGTTCTGGTAAATGGAACTATAATTTTGTAATACTTGCGAAAATTAACTCTACATATGGTTAATATCACTACTTTTTTGTGAATGTATAAGGTATAGTAATTTTTGTTCCAACTTTTCTCCGCGTGTGTAGATTTTTTGTCGAAGCTTTAGTACATTTGTGAATTATTTCTTGCGAGCAGTTTAATCATATATTGCACGTTAGGTATGATTTTGATCAAAGCTTAAATAGACTTATGAATAGGGAAACACATGATCACGCAGGTTCATAATGCTTGTTTATGTAAATTTGTGGTCAAACTTCATGGAAGGATTCTTTCATTACTATTCATCAAATCTGGATTAAGTCTGCTTTGGATCTGATCGGATCTGTCTTGCAGTTGGTTCCAAGCATTATTTCCTTAATTCAGCAGAATATTTGGTTAATTTAATCAAGTACATAAGGATTATCGTAGATAAAAATCTCAACTATCCGCATTGCTAGACAGTTTATGGTGGCGAGTCCGCGACTTAAGTGGCTGAAATGAGCAGCTCATGACAGTAAATGACATTTCACATGGACTTTAATTGAATATGCTTGTGTTAAAGCGTACTTAAACAGAAGTAAAACATCGAGCAATGATTATCGTTATTACGAGGCAGCTCGGTTTTTCTCGTAGCATGCGTGAGTTAAGGCCGTGAGATCGACCGTAATGACTCGGGCAACAAAATATTAATAACAATGTATCGATAACTCCGTAATGTTGCGAGATATTGTGAAGTTGCATTTAATTTCCAAAAAAGGGGAAAAAGAAGCAAACAAATGAGGGTATGCCGCGCAACGGAAGTCTGTCATTTTGTCATTTGCGGAACGCCTTGCCATTGATATTAAAGGAAAAGGACGAAGGTGGAGGTATGACGGAGGAAGAGAGATGAAAGATGAAAAATTGCTTCGATGAGAAAGTTTTTTTTGGTTGTTAATTAATTCGAAATTTCCCCCCCGAGTTAAATTGGACGTAAATGAAATATTTTGATGAAGTGCAATTCAATTATTAACCACAAAGATAAGTTTCAAATTTCTTTTGGATTAAATTTATTTATTTATGATTTAGAACATTCAGAGTAATTAGAGTTTATTTAACATTTTAATTACTCTTAAGTAAGAATAAAATATCAACGGACCAAATAAAATTAAAGGTAAAGCAGCAATTTTTTTATCTTTTTTCTTCCAAATTTAAGGAATCGATAAAATTCTGATACGAA
The DNA here is from genome assembly GCA_022817305.1 of Leptoteleia sp. ZL-2020. Taxonomy (NCBI): domain Eukaryota; kingdom Metazoa; phylum Arthropoda; class Insecta; order Hymenoptera; family Scelionidae; genus Leptoteleia; species Leptoteleia sp. ZL-2020. The sequence continues at coordinate 23,565 of JABFPN010001810.1, read as the reverse complement.
ATCATCGTCGTATTCGATTCGAAAAGTTGTAAATATGACGAGAAAATTGCAGGAAAAGTATACATTAATTTCGATCAACTCTGATTATCGGTCGTCCTTTTTTTTCGGGCATCGCATCCTCGACAGTCAACGGCTTCCGTTACCACCGGAAATCGACGAACCTGGTAATTTCCATCGCAAAGTACCAAACTTTCGCCAATAGCCTGTGGCTGCAGACGGTTGCATTTCGGCCGTCTCCGCTGCGCTCGGCAGATAATAATTTTTTTCCGTGTGAAATGATTCACTTTTTATTTTAAGCAATAAAAATTAATTATACCCGCGATCGGCAATTTGTTTCCTTTCGCAATTTCGGCCAGTATCTGGGCCCTCGTGTAATTGTTTGGGAATGTCAGAACGGTGCCACGGAATCCGCACATAATGTTGCTTTTCTCAATTGACCAATCAGTTTGAAAGGACGATCAATTATTTATCTCCTTTTCAAATGCACTACACATAGAAACTGCATCTTCAGTCCATTACTATTGGTTTCTTTCAGTCGTCATTTTTATAATCTCCATTTCGGACCATTTTTTCTACGTATCACCAATTTATATTGTTTAACAATTGATTTTATATCTTGACTATTCAATGTCATTATCTGCAAAGCACTCTTGATTTTTTTCTCTATCACATATGTTAGTATTTTCTTAGCTTTATTTCATATACGTTATTTTACGAATTTTTCCTTGTTCTTCTATCTAAAATATTACAATCTCGCTATAATTCTAATTCATACTCTGCGATAGAATTTGAAAAATAAGGTATGATCTAGATCCGAAAGGAAAAAAGGAAGGTGCCTCTGTAGTTGGCTGTAAAATAACCGGCTAAAATGTTGTTATTAAACATTTTCAGGATGTTACATCCGCGTGGCTTATTAGCCGAAGAAGTCCCGAATCCACAGTGGCACATTTGCGCGATATTATCTAGAAGGAGTGGCTTCGCGTATCGTATTTCATGCTCGCCCATCTCGCTCGAGCCACGCGCAAAGCCCCGTGGTAGGCGACATGTTCGCTAGACATGACTTATTGCTTACAAGTGCCTCTGTAAATCTCCCAATGCTCCTCGAAAACGGTAGGCCGCATTCATGCCTCGCATGTTGCACGCTTATCAAATTTATGTTTATCTGACGACGCTTCCAATCGACTTTACCGTTATCGTTCGATACATATTTCTATCGATAGTTCACTTATATTACGAGATTGACGATCTTACATTGTCCGACAATCGGTTCCAATAATGAATTTCTGTCCACAAATTCTTTATTTGTGTGCTAAGCAAATAGTTGGAAAGTTTGATGAAAATTTAATCTAAAAAAATTGGAACCTAAAATAGTTTTACCTAAAAAAGTTGTACCTAAAAAATCTTTTATTAATTAGTTTAACTCAAGTTACCTGCTTCTTTAACCCAGATAAAAATTGACATACGTTCACTGTACATATATGTATGTATATCTACCATACATGGAGTATTTATGTTGTCCAAATCATATATGAGATATAAATATCCTTAATTTTATTTAAGAAGTCAAATTTCTGTCTGGGTTAATCGGTTAAAACAACTGATAATTCTAGTTTTAAGAACAGAGTCGTGCTATTTTATTGAGGAGCAATCTAGGAAAATTACCAAGACTCCAGTGAAACTATTTAAGACAAGTAACCGGATATAATGTCTAAAATTTTGCCCGGGTACGATGGCGCGGCAAAATGCTACTGCGAGTCGTGTCTATTCTGCTTTTAATACAATAAAGTGTGGGGCAAATTCGCTCGGACAGGTAGCATGCGGTCGTGAAGATGAATCACGAATGGCGTGACAGTCAAAGAAACCGCACTGCTCGAAAATTATTGCGAACGGGCATCATTATGACGGGAACTGAAGCAATCGCGCATACTCAATATTCTTCGTCTGTCGTGGATGTTGTGTGATTCGCACAAAAACGGGAACGACAGCAGTTTGACACTCGCAATATATATGGAAACTGCCGTTTCATAATGTAGATATCAAGCCGGCTAATTGCATGGACCCATAAGCAATGAAAAATATCCAAACCATTTTCAATTCACGCCAAATCGTTTTCATTAATTCAGATATAATAAATGGCAATTTATAGTAAGCGAGTTACTGACATTTGTAGCGCTTCACAATGTAATCGAATTAGTTTATTTCTTCGGTATGACTTAAATATATGATGTCATGGAAGAAAAAGTATTCGCTTTGGTTGATGAATGAGTTTATCTAGCAATTTTTAACTAATTTAATAAGAATTTATTCTATTTTAATATCATGAATATTTAAAATGAACATAAACTGTATGACTGATTCAACCATACACTTATCCTATAGGGACTCGACATAACCTCATTTTGAAACGAAAGCTACTTGGATTTCACTGTGATTCTTAATATTAATTGATTCATCATCGAAACACCTTTGTGTTTATTCTATCGCTTAGCGATGAGCCAATAGATTTTGTATATAAATAAAATATAAGTTCCATTCGTCATCTCCATAAATTTATATTAAGGATGTTTTAAATGTACCGATAAGAACATCGCCACGTAATCGGTGATTGCGCGTTTGTGTTTCGTAAATGATTTAAAAAACTATCGATCTTCACATTTTCCGCCGTTATTTGAATCGCTCGGATTTTGCCTCGCACGATATTTTGATTCATTATCGTCTGTACGATTTCAAGTAGGACCTGGTGTGACCGGGGAGTCTGCGCTTTTCTAACCCAGCCGTCTCACTTACCATTTCAATGAACTGAATGAATGAACGATCGGCTTTCTCGAAATCCTCAGAGATAACCTGTATTGTAATTACAATGAGCTGTTATACGCGTGGGATCATCAGGTCATAGGTCATTCTTCCAGTGAAGTCTTACTCTGACGTTCTATGATAATCCCGCCTTGTTTTTCTCATATTTTTTCCACTCGTTCTGATGTAACAATTACACTCATCATTTCTGAAAACTATTCCGCGAAAAATTAAAATAAGAAATAAGATCAAAAAAAGAAGAAGAGGAGAGAATGTTTACTCTTAAGGTGACGTATTGAGTATTTAGGGATCTACATTACCGATGTCTTTATTTTTATTATCGCTGTTTATATTTTTGTATGGTGCATCTTTAAATCATAAACATTTATTCTTAGTATCAGGTACCATTCCTATAAGCGAATAATATTCTTTAATATTAAATAATTGTCTAAGTCTTCTAGAATATCAAAATAATATCCCAGGAATGTGCTACGAATATCCCTCGGATATTATTTAAAACGGACATGGAACTTTTATAACACTTTACAGAGATATTATTTAATATTATTTATATTAAATAATATTTCAAGAATATAATGTTCCTATATAAATAATATTCATCCCTGGAATATTACTTGTTTATAGGGATAATTGAGGTCAGTTTACGCATATATGAATATGCCATTCTACTCATTTCACGTCCCTCGTTATGCGGATTAAAAGTAAAGTGTCACTTGGTGATTCGCGGGTGACATTACCATCGGAAGAAGGCAAATAAGACATTCGCGATAATTTCCGCCTTTATAACACGCCCGTGAGCAAAAAAGAGTCGGCGGGGCTCGGCGTAATTATTTCGTTGCCGACGAGTGCCAACGTCTTTTCCACAATAACCGATAATGATTTATGCATTTCCGACGAAGAACGCGCCAACCTTCGAGAGGCGGACGAAGGGCTCCGCTGGTGAGCGCGCGCGCGCAAACTTGCGCGTCTCGCACTCGCCAACCTCTGTACGTGCGGGGCGATGTTTCGGATAAATATTCTGCGAGACGGTATAATTAACCGCGAGTATTAATAATTGAATCGCGAATGATTAACAGGTGGTGTTGGGGCATCGTCATTTCGATGCTTTTTGTGGGTGTAGAAGCAACAACGCGCGCGGCCACACACCAGGCACCGACGGCAATCGCGATTCCTCGCCTACCCAAGAAATATTATACCCTACGGGGTGTTCATTTCGAATCCCATCAGTCAAACTGTATCACTACCGCGCTTGTTCCGTGACAGATAATGACGCGTGAAAATTGCACCGCAGTTGTCATTATGGAATAAAATAATGATCAATTTCTAATTGAAATCCGTGGATTGGAGTACGAAGGCTATTAATTGCTGGTGGTCCATTAGTGACTCGTTATTGAATCACTCTTTTTTATTAACTTGGTTTTTATATACTGAGAATAAAGTTAGGTTAAAAATTAGTGTACTGTATGGGAAATTGGGGGAAAGGTTTTGAAAGAAATTGTTCTCTTTTTTTTTGCGATTTCTTTTTTCTGATATAACTTGACACTTAGATTAACGAGACTTTGCACATTAATGATTATATGTGGGATTATTAAAATTATTTTTATATCAATAGTTGAAAAATTATCTTTAGGTAGTTTTGGGAATTGTGGTACCAGATGATTCTTAAAATTTAATACTATCATTTTAAAAAGTTTTAAACTATTTCACTTTCTTGCACTTATTTCCCTCTCGTAGCTAATTCGTTGAGAAAGAAATTAATTACCATTATAATTTTTAAATTTCATTTGCCCAAAGAAATTGTTGCAACAACATTGTAATCAACTTCATTACATTCACTTTGGCCAGCTTCATTAAAACCACTTTTTAACGGGCCCGCGCCGTTCTCGTTCATAAAAACCTTTACCAATTAGTTCCCTCGCTTTCTCCGCGACAATTCACCGCGATTAAACCAACAGTCGATCGCTCCATCCCCACCCCGTGCGTCCGTGCGCAGTAAATAGGCGCGTTGCGCAAACTCAGAATTTATCTCTTAATTTACGAACGCGCCACGGCGCGTCGAACAATCGCTAATAAATTTCGGCCGTAAATAAAAACAACGGCAAAATTTTAACGACCTTTCCAATGGCGCAGAATCGAAAAGTTATTTCACGGTGTAACCGTTTCCTCGTTTCAAATTATCGGGCATAAAATAATGAAGCGTGCGGCAAATCGCCCGCGCAGTTTTCGGCCGGCACTTGGAGCGGGCATTTTGAGTCGCGGGGAATTTTTCGTCCCACCCGTTATAAGACCTGTTACCGCAACCGGGTGTGATTTACGCGTCCCCTGATTTACACTGATTACGGGGCCTCGCTACGTCGCAAAGCAAACATGGCCCCTCTCTCGAAAGGCTGCGTAGCACCCACTCACCGAACGCAACATCAATTCCCGCTGATTGATTTTACTCGTGTATTAAATTAATCTGCTCGCCGTGGCCGAGGTTCAAAGGAGTTGCAACAAAAACGTTATATTGCTTCTCTTTTTTTATTTACATGTTTATTTTGCAATTACCGCGCAAATGCCGTGCACGCTTTTCCCTCGTTTCGCGTTAATTTTACAAGCGCGCGTGTGACGATTCAATTTTCTCAAGCGCCAATGTGAGGATCTTTAGATCCATCTTTTATTATATTTAGATCCAATTTTTTTTATTAAAATTGCTAGGGGGTTTTGTTATTGAGAGAAATTCATATGAAAATTTTACTGTTCTTTTGGTAAGCAATTTGTTTTCAAAATACAAAATGTAAACTTTCTGTCTATTACTTTCCATAAGAAATAATATTTGTATAACAAATATGTGCATGCAGTTTTACAGAACGTATTTTTCAAAGTAAATTCTCGAACAGAATAGTAATAATATAACGTTTGCATCTTGCAAATATTTCTGACATTCCAGCTATGTTTGAATGTCCTCTAAAGTTGCAGGAAGGATACACAAATTTTATTACCATGCATCGATGTATTTAATATTATTTTAACAATGACAACTGTTTGCATCAAATTAACATTAATTTAAAACATACAATAAGACATTACTAAATTATAATTATATAATTCCACGTCGAAATGGTACGAGACGAACAATATTATCAAATCACAATCTACCTATATAACACGAACATTTCCAAAACTTTCTTTATCAGACATCCGAAACGTATCTCTCCTTTCGTACAGTAAATAATCTCGAGCCAACTGCCAAATCCGGCGAATAAAAACTGACAGCGACGCAAACCGTGCCTCAATCCTCACTTGACAAATCGACATTAGTCAAATCAAAAAGGAGTACCGATCGAAACTTGCCAATCATCATTTCGAAAAGAAAAAAAAAAAATCAACGGCCGAGTCCGACGGGCGATATGGGCTGCGCGCGTCAAAACTTGCCCGCCCCTCGTTTAAAATTTTTCATCGCCCGTTTGCGAAATTTCATCGTTCAATTCGGGCCTTCAATAAGCAATTACATTGAACATAATTTGCCGAGCGTTACCAAACCCCGAATTAACATGATGCCCCCCCCCCCCTCGGGTCTCTTTCGATTCCCCGGGTGAAACTTGCGAGGAGGCCAAGAGGCGAAAGAAAGCGAGACAACCCGAAAGCACGTTGACGCGTGAATTGGATACTGTCAAGAGCGATTATTGATCAAAGTTGGAAATGCCTCGGTTCGAAATTGCACGCGGGGTTCCCTGTTCACGGGTCCGCGTAAGTATCAATAAATAATCGGTCCGGACGTTGCATTACCGCGCGCAATTTATGATTCGGTTGTCCATTCATGTTCGCCGGAGGCCAAAGACAGCCCCCCCCCCCCCGCCCCCCTGACAGGGCCACGCGGGAAGAGGGAAATGAAAAAGGATGGAGAGGAGGACGGAGAAAAAAGTCAACCACGGACCCCGGGGCCTCCGGGGATGGGGAGGGGGGGGGTGTCCAGACGATGACGCGAAGACAGGGGAAAGGTACGCAGACGTTCTTAAATGCCTCGCGAACCAATTTGCCACGGCGCGTCCGCGAGGTGATAAATATTAGGCAATCCGTCGGGCGAGCGTGTACGACCGGTTGCAAAAAAGGGGCCAATAAAAACCGGCCGATCCGTAACGAGCTCGGCCGGCGAATTAAAAAGTACGCCGCCGCTTGTTTCGGGTTCGATTTGAGGGGGGCGGAGGGGGGGGGGTCGGTGATGGTCCGGTCGATTGGCAGACGACAAAAACGCCGGTACCGTCAATCATGCGAAATCAAAGACGTTTCGATTGAGCGTAGACGGCCTTTAATTGCGCACGCCCAAGTGTCACCAGGGCCCGGGTCATCTTTATTTCGGGTCCCCGGATTGATCGGTGGTCGTTAATTTAAATTGAGAGAATGAATCGGGGTACTTTGATTTCGCTTGTGTGGATCGGGGCGGTATAGTCATTGTTGGCGGGAAAAAAGTCACGGAATTGTTGTACCGGATAAAGAAGTTGATTGAATTTTTGTAAACAATTTTTTGCCGCGAGTCTACGCCGAATATTCGGGGGCATTGAGGAACGGAATGTGCTGTTTGAATTATGGGATTGAGAGGAGCAAAGGGTACCCGAAGTACCAACTGTTAGCTTTTGTTTTTGTTATTTTTGTTGTTTGTTTTGCATTTAATGCTGTGTTTATATTTATGTTACCTAAAATATTTACACACATAGTTCTTCCTTTTAAGGTCAGTATCCTTTTGGGAATTATATTTATGATATTGTTATAGTTTAGAAGCTATTATCTTATTTATTTTCATCCGCAATTTATTATAGTTTAGATTTTGATCAATATTTAAATAAGTGTTTTAATTGTGCATTATGACATTTTGTATTTCATTTAATTGCATTCATTTATTTTTCGAATGATTAATAAAAATAAATAACGTCGTTATAAAGTATAAAGAGATATAAAATAATGCACTGCGTTCTCTATTCCCCGCGAAGTAACGCAATAATTAGTTGCGCGGAAGTAATAAAATTAATCTCCGGTGCGTTTCCGCTGGAATCCGGGCAGGTTGCCGTTGCCCTTTTATAAATCAAATGCAGTTTGGCTTTGGTAATAATTGCGCGAGGGACGAGTAAGCGCGTGATTTATGCGCAAAGTTTGCCTTTTATAGCCGCGAAGTATAATTCTTATTTTATTATTTATAAAACAAGATTTGTATCTTCTTCTCATTCATGAGTATTTGATACCGTCGTAAAAATATGTTTTATTAAAGTACTAAATAAATAATTGTTACTCGACTTAGACCGCTTATGGATCTCGGCTTTTGCATCTCCACATTTCGTTATCAATATCCCACTTTTCGCATCGATCCCAGTAAATTACAAGTTTGTTTCGTTATCAAAATTGTTCATGTTATGATAACTCTTGGATATTTGGACGTTTATAGTATTCTTTATATGACGTAGTATTAAAAAAATTACACGATAAGGAAATGAAAATTCTTTACACATTAAATAGTGACTAAGGTGACTAGTGACTAGTGACTGGCCATTGGTGACTGGTGACTATTTCTTCACAATTTTTTCCAATATTTCTTCCCAATGAATTATTATAAAGAATATTATAAATATACACATATTCTCGACTTATTACCTAATGTATAGTAGTGATTACCAATAAATTTCTCCGAGCATAGGGCCGTGCTTAAAATTCCTTCGCCTTTCCTTTTTAAAATACCTCGCCTTCCCTTTTCTCTCCAATTAACATTTCGACGTTTGTTTTCAAATTGACAGCAAGTTTGCAGGAATAATTGAAAATGGTCCCGCTTAAGCGTCTAGCAATTCTACCAATATCTTGCTGTGCGCATAAGCGCGCGCGCGCATATTTATGCGTCATTGTTCCGGCTGTGGTCGAGTCATTAAAGGATCGGCGCTACGCTTCGCGTTTGCATGTCAACTCGCAAACTCAACACGATGAATGGATCGGCGTAGAGGGCGTCGCGTTTCTATGCACACTTCCGCATAATTTGTCTGCAAAACGCGTCGCCGTCGACACGGCCGTCGTAACTCGTCATTGCCGCGTCGAATGACTGGCTTGTCTTTGCCTCTTTTCCGGGTCTTCTCCGCCAATACGCCAGTCTCTGCAAAAAGTAAAAAAGGCACAGTTGCAAATCAAAGGCTCATAAACTACTTCTTCGTCGCGCAATATAACTCTTTGAAAAGAAAAAAAAAATAACAAGAAGGAAAGAACTTATCCGAAGTTCTTTATTTTGCTGAAATAATGATGTCGAGGAAAAGGGACACTTTTTTTTCTCCTGCACTGCCGTAACGGATTCCGTTTTAATTAATATTTAAAAATGCTTCATACGCTCCACCAGTTTTCAAATACCAACATTTTCACCAACCAAATTTAATCCCAAGATCAAATCCCCCGGTACCCGTAGGGATTTTCACTTGTGCAAAAAAAAAAAAAAGGAGAAAAGGAACGAACATTTAATCGCATTCGGTGTTTTGCGGCGATAAATATCGCGCGGACGTGTTCATTTTTGCAACGAAGATTAAGGGAAGGCGAATAATATTTTGGGTGAAATGCAGCGAAGCGGATGGGAATGCGTATATTTATTTATATTCGAGCGATTTCCAATTACCAACTGGAGAAATGGGAATTCGTGCTGGAGACGCGTGCGTGATCGGGATTCATCTTGCGCCGGGCTCGCATGTCCTGTCGCAGTTTGCCCCCCTCCCCCCACACCCGTCTTTTTCGTTGCGTTTGTTTCACGCCTCCGACGGTAGCCGCGCGGTATAATGCCCGGCCGGTCGTCGGGAATTTTCGGTCCGCGCAAAATTATGCGAACGGGTTGTAAACGGCGAGCACCCTATTTAAATAAATAATTCATACGGCAAATTGTTTTACGGCGATTGGGAGCGTCTAATGCCGGACCGTTCTTCGTCATGCAAACTGACACGGGAATTATGCTCATGACCGCCAATTTATGGTGCCCGGCCGATCCGACGAAAATGAAGTGGAAGACACGCCGCAGATGTTCCACCGTCACTTTTTTTATAACCGTTTAGTATAATGAAATGATGCGTGAATTTTAATGTGAATTAAATTTACCAATCAATCCTTAAATTGGGAGAAATTATATATGAACATTTTTATTGCTTTCAACCAGGATTACATCAGTATACATCAGCCTAAAACTTATATTATATAGATTTATTTCATTAAGTTACATAAAAAATAACGTTTTTCATCATTTGAATACATACTTTCAACGAATTCCTCATATAATTTAAGTTTTAATTACAGTTTATTATATCCTGAAATGAGAATTGAACTCACGTCTCGCAGCTTAATAACCTAAAATATATTCCTACGTGCATCACGCGGCCTTATTTTGTGGCGACCTAAAAGATCTTTTTACCGGCTAATTTATTCTTTCTTCGAGCACTCTTAAATTTATTCTTTCGTTCGAACGGGATTTTTGAATTCGAACAGTAATTTAAATAATAAAATTAGCAGGGCACGGCACAAGTCGCCTTAATTAAAGTCCAACATTTTGTTTGAAATTAAATTACTCTAAGGCTTATATCCGTGGAGAAAAGTTGATATTTGTATTCGCGGATGTTTCCATGCGCGTTTACAACGGACGTAGGGATCGGGGTGGGGGGCGGTGTAGAGGGCGTTGTAGATCTTTGACGGCGCATTCCAGCATCGGGGCATTGGAGTCGCGGCCAATGAATTTCCTATAAGAGCGCGCACCATTAAGGGTGTCATCAGTCGATCTTAATGAACGTCAATTGCAACAAATTCACGGCCTCAAACGCCTCGCGTACATATTAATCCACTTCAATTAAACCCCTCTTCAAGCATCAAATTCCGCGAACAAGAGCGCCCTTGCTCAATGAAAGTTTTTTTCCGCCTCGCCGGGCATTCAAAGTTTTAAACGCAGAAAGCGTAAAAACAAATGCGACGAAAATTAGATGGCGCTGACCCGCGATGCGTTTCTAAAGTTCGCGACAAAAGCCGCGGTTTAAAAAAAAAAAGGAAGAAGAGGAACTCGTGAAAGAAAGAAGGGACGCGCGACGCAAACAAAAAGCCCGGGGAGGGGGGGGGGGGAAGTCGCGAACGTCGAATGACAAGAACGAGAGTTCGAATGCGAGGAAACCAAGACTCATCAGCGGCGGGTTCGCATTCACGCGATTCAGCGGTTACCCTCGGTGTAACAGAAGACGTGGCTGCGGGTAAAAAAAAATGGAAAAAAAAAATAAAAAAAAGATACGGGGGGGAACTGAAACATAGAAACGCAAAGTCCACCGGAGCCCCGCAAATGAGGTGGAAAAGATAAAGGCGGTGGCAAAAGGTGATCATTAACATGCGCACTCGGCTTTCGTCGCGATGAGACGCCGCGAGATGCCAACCTAATGGCGTCAGCAATTAACAACAAACACCGCTCATTAATCGCGCCGCCGATGGAGGGGGGGGCAACCCCGTTTTTCCGGCCCCCGCGTCGCCCATTTTCTCTCGCCCACCCACCTGTTCTCTTTTTGTTTCGCCTTTTTCCTCGATTCTTCTTTTTTTTCCACCCCCCTTTTCCTTGTGCGCGTCGCCTTCCTTTTCAGTTTTGTTTATTCGTCCTTTATTCGTCCGACAACCGCAAACTTGAACTCGATGTATAGTGGAAAATGGTTCCCCCCGATGGACAATGATTTTATAAATTTGTAAGTGGCGATGCGATGAAGTGGTTTGCGTGGGGAAGAAAAAAAGCGATGCAGCGCGTTTAATGCTTACGGTCTTTTATTGGAAAAGGAAATAATATTGAGATTTGTAATTTTTGTTAAGGTAGAGGATGGTGGGGATATTTGATATTTGATAAGGTGAATTATTTTGACATTTTTTTTATTCTCGGTTTAAAGTAATCAATATAGAACTAAGGATAAGTGTTAGGAGAGTTTATAAAATAATAATTAATCGTAGATAATAGTTTCATTTATATTTTTATGATAACCCTCGTAGGAAGAGATATCTTTATGTCCAATCCTAGAAATATTCTTAGTATATTATTGGGAGATTAAATGTCCTAGGTTCATGCCACAGATATTTCTGGGATAGGACATAAAGATATTTAGAAATATTTGTGGGATATCGTACGATATTCTAATCATGGGAGACTTACAAGTTCACTTTGTTCGGACCTTTCCTATACCATACTTTATCCATCGCTAATTCCTATACGATATTTAATCCTTTTCCTTATCTAATAATTATATAATTTACCTTGGACAAAGTTTCCCTATAATTTCCACTAATTCAGGCTTACCAACAAAGTTCAAGGAAATTTCCCTTTAAATTAAAAACAATTTGCCAGTTGAAATTTGATATTGAAGTAAAAAAAAATTGAAATAAAAATTTGCAATAAAAAAAACTGATTCGAGCGAAAATCCTGCGAAAGCGTTGGAACACATTTGCTCTACCTACATCCGATTGGACATGATTTTATCAAATTTTCATTAATTCGCGCATGTTTCTGACCTTTTCTGCAGAAATTTTGATTACTTCGCCTTATCCTTTATCGATATTGAAATAGGGTACCTTTCATTCGCGCAGCACGCGTGCCTTGTGTGTGCGATTATGAAAAAATTCCAGCCTAAGTCGCGAGGACGATATACGGCGAGGTGCATATGAGACTTGAATCGGTTATGAGGATCGACTTACGCGATTGTTTGGACAAATTTGGCCGTACGAGTAAGGAGGGGTGGGGGAGGAGGAGGCGGGCGCTTTTATTGAGTTACGTGATTCGAAATTCGGCTTCGCCGGGGTGTGAGGATTTATTTTATCCGACTATTCTTTGTGCCGGAGATTTGCGCCGAGAAAATGAAATCGTATGGGAAAAGAGTTAGCGTTTCCAATGAGACGTCTGTTTGGCGTTACATTTATTTATTTGCCATTCGTCTTCTTTTCATCTTAATTGGTTCGAACTTCAACCGCACAATTTCTCACAGTGAGCCTAAAACTTTTGCATCATATATATTCATATATAATAACAACAAACATAAATCGCATAAATCACCCTTATAAGTACCTCTAAAATAATATTACATTTTATGATGCGCTCATCCCATTTAAATAACATTCAGTTGGACGTGAATGTGCTCCCCTCGAACATTTTTATCACGCTTCCAGTTTGTATATTACAACCGTTTAAAAAAAAAGCCGGCAAAAAAAGGTAAACAAAAAAACAACACGTCTGAAAGTCCTTCCTCGCGGTATATGTGTACGGACAACGAATTCGATAATCCAGCGTGGAATTGACATAAATTGAAACATCTCGAAAGCAGGATGTAACTCGGCCGGAAGCGCAAAAGTTGTATCGCCGTCATTTGTTGGCGCGCCGTTAAATCGGACAAAAACCAAAATCTAAAATGCGTAGGCCCGCGGAACATTGTGCCGGGTTGGGAGGTGTGCGCGAAAGCATCCTGCAACGTCCACATACTCTCAACGCGGCCCGCCCGTGTGTACGCAAGGGGTTGCGCACAATGCGAGTCTCCTGGGAGACGCTTATCTGAAATTACAATGTTACCCCCGGACTCGGTATTATGCCGGCGAGCGGCTGGTTACTTGGCGCGACGCGCCAACGCTTAAGTCGACGCCGGAGTTCTGGCAACTCGCGGGCAAAACCCCGGGGCGTTTATAACGCGTTAACGCTCGGCAATAGCGTATCAATCTCGCAACCCTCTCGCGAGCGAGGAAATTGTTCAGCTCGCGATGATCGCTGCGTCTTCTTTTAATCTGCAATTATGAATTATCGCGCTGCCAAATTGTACGCCCGGAGATATTTATTAATAGCTGTTGTATTTTATGGTAATTTGGCAACTTTTATGCATTTATAGTATTCTTTGTTATAAGTATTTTGATGACCGGAAACATTAGTTGTCTATGTCAGAATTTAGTAAGAATGTGAGATGGGCGTGGCTTAAATGTTTCCAGTCACTGGTACTTATAAAGTGAGACCCCCACCAATTAACTGTGGCGTAGAGTCGCGGTAAAGTTCGTATTTGGCAACTGTAAGGTGACGAGTTCTATTCCTTGCTCATATTTTTTTATACATTTTAAAAGTACTTTATGTTACAAGTAAGCTTATTGCATATGATTATTTCATGTATTATATATGATTATCACATCAGTCATATTATATATGATCTTCATATCAATCATTATATATGATTATATGATACATATATAATCATATATCATATTATAAATAACATTTAATTAAATATATCTCTCCGAGAGCACAATTTATCCGCGAGAATTTATACATCATATAATCATATTAAATTTATATAACATATAATCATATATAACTTATAAACATAATATAAATAATGCAAGTTGAAAGAAAACCGTGACTGTTCTTATTTTTAAAACAATTTCGAAAGAATAATTTGTGTAGGAATAGTACATTATATTATAAAGAATTATAATATTTATTAATTAATCATATTAATAACGAATGAATGTATTATATTTAATTTGTATTATAAGAATGTTAAATTGCGTTAACGTTCGAGTATTATGAACTCAAAATTTAGTGTAAATGACTCAAACTCTCACCTTGCTAAACTGTCTTTCAAAGCTGAGTAAACAATCTTTACTTAAACACCTCGGTGCTAAGTGGGTTCCCAATTATAGTGCATACAATTTTTCTTTCGGTCACAGTAGCGCCTGCACGTACGACAAACATATTAACACCTTCGTTCCAAATTTGGTCACTTCCAAAAATTGTTCAAATTTCTCATCGCCAAAACTTAAATTATTGATTATATATTGGAGATTTACGCAATTTATTTGTTTTTGATCTGTCTTGGATCTAGTTTTAGTATTATTATACTATTATTATAAATATTATAATAAATTTGTAAAAATTCCAATAAATTTATACCCAGTAGAGAATTTGGCACCGGAAATCAGCTTGTTTCCTAGGTAGGTTCCTAGATAGTTATAGGACTTTGCCTAGTTTCCTAGCTGGGGTCCTAGGTCGAAAACTAGTTGATCACTGATTCTAAATTCTGACCTAGGACCCCAGCTAGGAAACTAGGCAAGATCCTATAAGTATCTAAGAACCTACCTAGGAAACTAGACAAGATCCTATAACTATCTAGGAATCCACCTAGAAAACTAGCTGATTTTTTTATACCTATACCCTACCAGTAATCATCCAACGTTGGTCTTGCATTGAACAGTTTTTTTAAGTCATCAGTACTGGTTCAAGTCCGGATCAACTGCGATCAACTATTACATCATATTTAATGTGCTTTCATCAACTCTACCACCGAATTATTCTTTAATGTTCCCCTATTCTAACAAAATTGTATAAGTCAGATTATTGTTATTGCACAACCTAACAGCCTTAAATGAAACCAAGGCAGGACCAACAGCGACGGATCGATCTGTGTGAAAATTTCTTGGGATTTTGGTTCACAATTCATCGGCGAGACATTCAGCGGGTGCATTAATTTTCGATCCCGAATGTAAGGCGTACATTCTGATGAATCGGTGAAACTCGGATGGATCATGACGCGGCATGAAATGCGCCGAGTCACACACAAGACCGCGAGAAAAATCTATTTGAAGCCGGGCAATATCGTAAATCCAAATGGAAACGCAAAGATTAATTAAGAATCTCATTTGGGCGTCGGTCCCCACGCGGCCAACGCACTTAAGTCTCCCGGGATAGCGTTATTCGAACGTCATTTCGCAGATAAAGCGTCGTTCCAGGGAGGATGGGGGGGGGGGGGGGGGAAGGGTGGCGCGATAATGAGACACGCGGAGCAATAATATAACTCCGATGAGCTCTCGCGCCTCCGAATAAAAGTGCATTCTAATAATCAGCACGGGGGAAGCGAACGTTTTCAGCGGTTTTTATTACGCGCCGGGTTACTTCGGCGTAATTATGCGCGCGCTTTGTCGCGGCGTAACCAGCCGGAAAAATATTGCAATATTTGCTCAATAATCGCGGCAAGGGATTCGTTAATAACGCCCCGCCCCGGGATTGGCTTGTTCGCGTTCGGTTAATTATTCTGTAAAGGTGATTACATTCTTCGATTTGAGAGAGGAAGTTTCGACTGCAGTGAGATAACTCGGTGGTAAGGCTAGCTATTTGAAATGGTAGGGCTTGCCATTTAATTGGTAAATTTTACTATTTGAATTGTTAGTTTTTACCAATTTTAGTGAGAGAAATTTGACAGAGTTGTTACAATATTTTATAATGACTCTGGGATATATATCAAAGAATTGAACTCGTTACCTCATCGACACCTATTTGGGCCCTACCACCACTTTAATCCGTTACTTAGGCCACGCCCCTCTGCGTGGTTCACACTGAAGTTTGACATAACTATTATAGTGGTAAAATGACTTATATGTAAGGTAAATTATATAATAAACTGCTATATAAGAATTATTTATTCTTATTATAAATAGAAATTCGTTTTGTCCATATAATGAATAGAAATCCTATTTAATATAAGAATATTCTATTACCCTTAAATAGACAGTTTTGTGAGTGTAAAATAGTAAATGTCAATGTTATAAGTTTATTTCATTTTTTGGTGAACGGAGGTTGAAATTTTGCATAAAAAAATTGTTACAAATTTGTATGCTGAGTGAAATATAATATACTTTGAGTTACACAATATTTTATTCTATAATGTTTAATAAACGGTAAAAGTATGGAACCATAAAAATCATGCTTTTACTTGTACCTGACCTAAATGTGGGACTTAGGGCTTGAAAGTAGTGTCAAACGCATTGTTGCCGAAGTACTTTTATATGATACATATCAAGTGCAATTTCGTTTGAAAATAGTTTTTGCGTATAATCCCGTTTATGGCTTTTATGACATAAAATTTTATAGGTACGCTATTTAAACATATAAAACTTCCCGCCATAACATCGTCTTTGCAATGTTAATCAATTCATACTTTTTTTTTTAATTGCAATTTAAATTATATATTGATTTATTATTTATCACGTTAATTTAATAATATAATTCATTTCCTTCATTTCAGAAGCTGTCTACCCGACGACCTACCAAATTCGTCAAGATAAACGATAGTTGTCAACGCCAAGGTAAGGAAAAATAATGAATAACTATTTAAAAAATATGTTTTCCACTTTGGAACTTGATAAACTTTTTTAGTAAATTTAAAGTATTTACAAAAGTTTTGAAATTTCTTAGAAGTATAAGAGTTTCCAAAGTAAATATACTGTATGTAACTGTACAACGAGTACCCCCCCCCATTCGCCCCTCGCCAACCAATTTAGAAAACGCGAACAACTTGAAAGCAGCGCTTGTGCGCGCGAGCAATTTGAATTTAAATGGCTGAAAATTTAAATGACCCATCAGCCTCCGCTCCATAAAAGGCCCGAATTAATAAATAAATAATTGTCACAGCCAATCCGCCTAGTGGCGTGTAAAAAAGTGTAATCCATAAAACCCGAAATTTATGAAAAATCCATCCATAACCCCCCCACCTTAACAGGGTTCAATTTACGCAATCGCAAAATTCATTTGCATTAATCATTATAACGATTAATGTAAACGAGTTTCGGACTCGGCTCGTTAATGGGATAATGTTTGCGAACGACGAAAGCGCGTCGTTACGTCACGCGTTTTATGCGAGCTTGTAAAATAATCGAAAGTGTTCGGGCCAGGGCGTCACGAAAGCGATGCGCCGCGCCCATCATAGCCGATATTTTTCTTCCCAACGACGCGAGCAACCATTTTTTGTTCTTTTTTTTTTTTTTCTTTTTTTTTCCCAATCACGCGCACGTAGCGCGCGGATCCGTTTTCGTTGCGCGGCCCGTTGGTGTATGCGTTTCAATATATTACGACACGTAGACGTCTCTACCTGCATGAGCCCCGTGGGCGATCCCGGCGAGGTGTGAGGTCGCGCCAGCTATTCTACGTGAGATCTTCTTTTTCGCCTTCCTTCGCTCCCGACTGCACTTTCGTGCGAATATTTCAGCTTTTGCGCTGTGATTTAGAAATGTTTCGCGCCGTGGTATTCCGCACGGCGAAAAAGAAAAATAAAGAAGAAAAACCGATCCCGCGCTCCGCCTCGTATTATAATTATTATCAACTTTATTCGCCCGGACTTTTTTCGCTTTATTCGTCGTTAGGTTTATTTATTGTCGTGGGATAAAGTTGTTGATAAACCGAGGGATTAACGTAAGAAACGCCCGCGGAAAGAGGGTAAGAGTTTTGGGCAAAAAGAATGGGATAGTCTAAGCAGTTTACTGTAACCGTCGTGGCACGAGAGACTTGGCGGCCCGCTTTTTTCGCAACTTTATTAGGACTGGTGCGCTTTATAATTTTACTGCCGTTAGTTCTTTATGTTCCAAGTATTTTCTGAATAGTTTGCCAGACATTTTAGTACTATTTCAATTGTAGTAATTTCGGTGTCAGGTTCGTATATATAAATTTAAAATATAGTTGATATAATTCCAAATGTTGATAGCGTCGCGAAGAGCCAAGGCGCCGTCAATTTCGACGCGTTTTAGTCGAACCATTATTTAAAATCAAATCCCCGTTAAAAGATTGAGACAGGCGAGCCTCGCGTAATCCAAACATTAGTGGAACCACGGTTTGGCGGAGGTTTGATGATGGGGCGAATGATAGAGGTCGCTGCTCGTCGACTCTGCTTGGTTACACTATAAATTCGATCGAATGTACGACGCGAAATTCATATTTACCATTGAAGTATACGTACATTGAGACATATCAGAAAAGCGCGCTCGACCGTAGGAACTTGCAAACAAGGGTGTTTTCGAATTTAGGGGGACGGAACAGGCAGACGGTTCTTTTGCCACCCTTTGCGCAATCCAACCGCTCTTGTGGCTCCCCGCATTTTACTCTCGAGAGGAATTTGGCCTCAAATTAAAAGATCTCCAGTCGACCCCGAGCGAAATCCTGTCGTGTAGCGTCAAGTGTAAGCAGTTTTCGTTCTGAACGTTAACGACGCTGTAACATTTACACCGACGCACACAACCCGATCGTTTATGACAGTATTAATATGAGATCCGATCGATGCGCGCGAATTACACGCCGAAAGGATGCGAGGATTTTGCAAATTATGTTGTCAAGCCTGTATCCATTAAAATAGTCGATCGGTTTTGAAAAATTTCGAGTCATAATTGCCAAATGGGACCGGTGAAAGGGGAGGGTTGTGATTATATATATATATTGTGATTATATATATATATATATATATATAGTATTAGTTTATATTGAAAAGTTATTAAGATTATTTTTATAAAATATAATACATATACATATTAATGTGACTGAAGAACATCTTTAATATTGTTTATATCCAAGAGTATTGTTTGTAAACACCTGGAAGGTCAAAATAAGGTCACAAAATAATAATATTGTTTGTTTATATCCAAGAGATATAAACATGTATATAAAACAAAAACAATGCCATCTTACATTTTGTATTTCGAAAACGTTTAATTTTTCAAATCCTATCAAAAATTACTAAGATTGTATCTAAATTAAGTTCATATACTAAATACATTTAGTATATGTAAATCATTCGAAGTCATTTATCTTTATTTTTCAATTATTTTATGTTAATACAATTAAATTTTATTTATAAATTAAGATTATTATTTTGTTAGTTCTAAATGACTATGCTTTTTGATATAACAGTTTAGATCTTTATATTTAATAACAGTCAGAAATTAATTTTATAATACTGAGTGCCATTTTATATATAATTTACGAAAAAAGAATGAACTCATTGATTATTGGCCATAATTAAATTCATAAGGCATAATGAAATCATTAATATTTATGGCCGTCCAATAATAATATTTGATTAAATGATGAGTTTAGTTAATCAATTTAGGACGAAATTGATGAAGATAATTAGATGGAGATTGAAAAATGGATATGACGAATTTGAGAACTGGCTGAATAATTTATACGTACTCCCAATTTTTAGATAATTAATGTTCAACGGTATAATAATGATAAGACGGCGTAATAAATTATATTATTACGAAAATAAAATGACTGAAACAAGACTCCGCGTGAGAATGATAAATCGATGAAAAGTCGAGGAAAGTAAAAATTCATAAATAAACGGAAATTGAATATATCCGTGAATAAACATTTCATTGAATTTATGTAACAGTAATAATAGTAACAGTATTACGTCTATAAATATATTTCCGTCGTTTGACGTAAGATGGTGCCGTCATTAAGTTATGATTAAAATTATCTGATTTAAAAGGATGTATCCTAAGGTGGGACATGTTTTAAATACATAAATTTGAAATGTTAACGATTTAGTATCAGATTTCTTTTCGTTGTAAAGTATCGAGTTTTGAGCTTAATAACCGTCATTAGTAGGAATTTTTACTTTTGGCGGCTTTTAATTTGACGTCGAAGACAAAGTACATAACGGAAGACCGAAAGTTTTGGAAAACGCGAAATTTATGAAAACTAACCTAGCTAGTTGATTCAATTTCCATACACTGTATGGCTGAATCAGTCATACAAATTTATCTAATCCAAAACACAGTGAAATCCAAGTAGTTTTCGTTGACATTGAGGTTATGTTGAGTCCCCATATGATAAATATATGGTTGAACAGCCATACAGTTTATATAACGTTTAAATATTCATTTTAGTCGATTTAATATCTAGGTCCTTCTGCAAATAGAATAAATTCTTACTAAATTAGTTAAAAATTGCTAGATAAACTCATTTACCTATCAAAGCGAATACTTTTTTTCCGCGAAATAACTGAAAAACCAATCTCCTATCGTTTCAAGTTCTTGGAACTGTATATTTTTTATTCATAACTTACGAAGATTGATTTTTATTCCCAATAATAATAACAACAATAATGTTTTTTCGACTTTAAATAAGACCCAAAGGAAATTGAAAAACTTTCAACGCGTTAAGAAAAATGACCGGCGTTGTTGACGTTCGGTCGTTAAAAAAAAAAAGTTGTTTGCATTTCGACGTATCAAAAGGTATCGCGCGGAGCGCCTTATTGGATGCCGGGGGTATTAAAAAAAAATATTGTAAATGATAATCGTGGGCCGTTGATTTGATTAAAGCAGGATTTATTGCGTGGAATAAAAAATGACGTGGAATATTTGAATATTAGCTGCGATACGGGGCCAGGATGTAATAGATGATTACTAGATAGAGTCACAAGAGAAATAATGAAATCTCGAGGTTGACATGAGCGGCCTAAGAATTTCAATCTGCGGCCACAAGAAGGGGGAATATCGAAAAGGGGTCTGCCGAGAGATATCATTGCTCCCTTTAACCGACTGATGGTTTAGGGTGCGACGTGATTTTCGCGACTCCCTTCAACCTAAAAAATGATAGCGCAGACGGAGAAAGGAGAAGGGTGATTCGCGCAGATTGTTTTCCACATTCTTAGCGATGAAATTTGATTAAATATTTCGAGTAATCTCTAACCCAGGGATCATATTTTATCAATTTACCCAAATTCTTCTACTTTGGTGATTAATGATTTTCGTGTGTGGTGAATATCAATATAACGAATCGAAATGAAAAAAAAAGATTTATAAGTAATTAATTTGTTTATTTCAATTCATCAAATTATGGCCCAATACTGAGTTAATTTTGGCATTGATATTGTGCCTGACTATACCCAAGAAAAAATTTTATATAGGTGGCATATATGCCTGCATATATACCACATATATCCCTGCACATATACCAGATATATCCCTGCATATATACCACATATATCCCTGCATATATACCACATATATCCCTGCATATATGCCAAATATATCCCTGCATATATACCACATATATTCCTGCATATATACCACATATATACCGCATATATGGCAACCTATACAAATTTTTTGTCATGGGTAGTAAGGCCATTAGATCCATTTATCTAAAATCCTTTTTATAATGAATAATATCGTAGAACTGAACATGATTCCATTTAATTTTCCTTAGTTCCTTATTGCTAAAAATTGCTATGATACTACCTTTTCAATTATTGTTTGCAATATTGTTCATCTTTTTTTTTAATTTTAATTAACTTCCACTTTAAAAACATCTAGTTTTGTCCATAACTACATCCATAGTTACCTTCACCTATTTTGTGACGCATTAATCACATATTTTTTAATTTCTTATCTGATTCCCTCGCTCTAATCGCTATTCGACTTTTAAAATCGGAAAACAAAACCACGAAAATCGGAGCACCAAAAACATACTACCTCTCCATTCAATCCGATTACAAAATCTACTCAATCTGTATCGCAGTCTCTAAAATTGTAGGTCACCCTAAGCGCACTTTTTCGCATTTCCATTTATTTATTCTCACGCTGGAAAAGACTCCTATTTGATCGCCGTCCGTACAGATTCGCGAAATCGTCACTCGTGAAAAGTTTCCACGGCATTATCTGCTTCGATTGATTGGAGACGTTCCACTTCTATAGGATTTATCTACTCGACGACACGGCGCTCGTAAAAAATGACACCTGTTTTTCCTCTCTTTTTTTTACCCCCCCCTTTTTTGCTTTTCTTTTCTTTTTTTTATCTTTCGCGTTCTCTTTTTTTATACTCGAGCTCTGTTCTCGATTAATTGAGTATTGATTATTCTTCGGATTCATTGATTATTTCCTTTTAACGTCGCAGACAGTTTTTTTCTTCTTTCTCTCATTTTTTTTAGGATTGATTTCGAAGATATATATATATATATAATTCATATAACTGTGTTATTTAGGGTCATACGATATTTCTTATTTATATTTACAGGCTAATTGATATTATAAGGTTGGTATACAAATTGTAAATCATTGTTATAAACTGAGAAAAAAATTATAATAAATGTTACCTATGTGTATGAAAGAAACACGGGAAAAAATATCACACTTAAATCAACTCAAACACCATGCTAGATCTGCATCGTAAAGGACGGCTGCGTGTAAATATTGGGATTGAATAAAGATAAAATATCTTCAGTTGATTTTCTTTTGTTATTAATTTTGTCTTTGTTCAATTCCAATGTTTACATACAGCTGTCCTTTACGATGCAGATTTAGCATTGTATTCCGTGTTATTCCAAGTTTGATATTTTTCCCCGTGAAAATTTCTAATATGGTCTTTAATAATTTATAATAGTTTATACTAGTAGAATACTTTATATTATTATTATATAAATTCTGAGATGACATAAATATAAAATTAATATATAAATCTTAACTAATGCAAAGTATATTTACAAGAAATATTTTACTATACTATAGAGTAACTTTAATTATATTTCTTTGGGAAATTACCTAGATATAATGAAATGAAATAAATTCACGGCAAATTATACTGAGAGAAAAGTAGTAGTAAAATTTCAAACATTTTATATTAATTTAGGGATATCTGAAAAAGGGAAAACTTTTACCATTAAAAGCAGTAAAACTATTGTATTCGAGAATTGTTACAAATTTTTTAAATTTTACTTTTTTTTATAATACTTATTTTTCCAAAATATCCTTAAATTGGTATAAAAATAGTAACTTATATTTCTTTTTTCTCAGTGTATAGAGCTTAAAAAAAATTGAAAATGCACAATTAATATCGATCCGCAATTACGTTAAATTTTCCTTTTTTTCCGTCTATTAATTTGTTATTTCGCCGAGTCGACGCGATTCCGGGCGCTTACGGGAAAGGAAGGCTCTTTTTTTGGGGGGGGGGGGGCGCGCGCG
>JABFPN010001809.1:0-26228 GCA_022817305.1 Leptoteleia sp. ZL-2020 | reverse complement strand
AATTGAATACAATTTTCCCATGTCTAAAAAATATGCTGAATCAATTGCAAGCATCAAATCAGCA
The DNA here is from genome assembly GCA_022817305.1 of Leptoteleia sp. ZL-2020. NCBI lineage: Eukaryota > Metazoa > Arthropoda > Insecta > Hymenoptera > Scelionidae > Leptoteleia > Leptoteleia sp. ZL-2020. The sequence continues at coordinate 26,164 of JABFPN010001809.1, read as the reverse complement.
TTTACAGAATAATAATTACAAAAACACTAACTCCGTGGCAGCAGACTTACTGCATTACCTTAAGGTGAAATATCAGTGCTATATTCACAGATTCAGTGTCTTTTTATTTATAATTGCTTAAACGAGAAAAATTAAAAATCGGCCAAAATACGTTAATTCTATGGCATTGGGAGAATATTATTCGGTACATAAAATCATTTATGGTTTTCAAATACGACGTAATTTTTGGAAATACGACTTTTAAGTTTTTGAATTTATAAAAAGTCTATTTCCAAATAGACTTTTAATTTTTGTCGTTTAAACAATTATAAATAAAAAGATACTGACTCCGTGAATATAGCACTGACATTTCACCTTAATGGACCCCGGGTCACGTGCCATACGAGTCTGAACATAATTCAATCTCATTAATCAATCATTCACACAATTATTAAAGGACAGATAATTCTGTTCACATAAAAGCATCATTTATTAGATGAGTGAGTGGTTGAATAATGAATATTCTATATTTGACTCCATTTTCGGAACAAAGTAAATTCGGTTCAACATACCGATCTCTGCTAAAAGGCGTAGAGCCAATAAGAATGCAGAACTTCATATACATTTTGTCCTGCAATATGGTTTCATTTAGTATCTTTCTTTATCTTGTTATAGCTAGACTGGAACAGGTATATTACTTGATTTGGATACCGCATTATTTCCCCAAGCAATGTTTTTTTAATTTACTTGAATCATTTGGTATAAGCTCGTTGTGAACAAGTCGTACAATATGGCGGAATATAACAACGCTGAACATATATTATTTTATTTGTGAAGCGAACGCCATTGAGTGAGTTAGAGTAAAGCGTGTTATTAAAACGTGAAATTTTACTGTATTATTATATCGTAAATACACTTTGATTAAGTAACATGTAAGTTCTTCTTGTTTACTTTTTATTTCTTTATAAATATATGCAACAAAACTTGGGGCCATTTCAAATATACCGGACTCATTTAACTTTCTTTTCCCGGTAACCGAACCCATAAAAGAAAACAACATAAACCATGATGGTGTATGATTTACAGTGAAAACATACTTTTTTTCCTTTTAAATAACATCAGTTTTAAGTGTTTAATTTATTGCGCAATAATTTTAACTAAAATTTATTTCAGCAAAGTATTTATATTTTCTAATTTACGTCCATTCATTTTTGTTTTTCAAAATTACGTATGTTATGAACTACATTAATTACTAATACATTTTTTTCTATATTATAATTTAAAAATGTATTTTGTCATTGTATGAAAATATTTAGTTTTTCTTTTAAATTTATATATTTCCATACATCTGTGTATATATGATCCTTTGTATCAACAGAGGTTATGTTATATATAATAGTGATTAAAAAGAAAGTTTAAATCTGGCATTTATATTGATTCATGTGTTTAATAAAATATCATAATTTCAACTTTACTAAAATATTGGATTTTTATTTGTACATGTAAACAAAAGCAATAATGTGTTTGTAAAGTATATTTTAAAATAATAAGTTAATATAAAGTTGTAATATAATAAACTATCTTACATCTTTCATTAAAGTTCTTATTCTTAAAAATGAATTGATACTTAACAATATACTAAAAAATGAGTGGACAAAAGATTTAACTTTTTTTGGTATTTATTAAAGGTTCCAAGTCATTCAATAAAATTTACCAGCATTTAAAAAATTTCATATTTCATTTTATAAATTTACTGAAAATAATTATTATATGCTATTTTGGCAGGGCACGTAATAGGAAAGATAGCGTTGGTAAAAGTGATTCTGAAGCAACAGATAAAGAAAACAAACGTGAAAGAGGCCGAGAAAAAGAAAGGAAGAAGCGTAACGCGTCTTCATCTAGTAGTGGAAGCAGGTAACATATATCTATATTTATTTATTTTTAATAGAATAATTACATTCTAACTATGTTTGAAAATTTTTATAATATGTGCTATTAGTATTAATTAATATAGTTTAATTATTAATATTAACAATTTTATATCTTTCCAACAGTTCCTCAGATAGCAGTTCTGCATCATCCAGTTCCAGTAGTGGAAGCAGCTCTAGATCAAGTTCATCATCAAGTTCTTCATCTAGTAGTTCAGGAAGCTCTTCTGGAAGCTCCAGGGATAGAGCAAGAAAGCGTAGTCGAAGCAAAAGCGCAGATACTTCAAGAAGATATGATAATAAAGAGAAAGAACGAGAAAAAGAAAGGGAAAGGGAGAGAGAACGTGATCGTGAAAGAGAACGGGACAGAGATAGAGAACGTGATCGTGAAAGGGATCGTGACAGGGAGAAAGATAAGAAAAAGAGCAGCAATTCTGTTACAGAAAAACCACGTCCTAAACCCAGATCTAGGTATTATTGCGTAAAAGCTATTGTACATTTTTAAATTTAAATTTGATAAATTGAAATCCAGTTCAATAATTAGAGATGTGCCATGAAAAAACTAATTAATATTATCCTAGATGTTTTTAACTATACAAATAATAGGCATTATAAAATGTTGTAAAAGAGAATGTGGGACAAAATTAAATTCATGCATAAATAAGATCAAATTTTACATATATCAAGCAAAGAATTTTGTTAAATTGTTAACCATAATGAATAATAGACATTATTTAAATAAATAAATACTTAAGTTGCTAATATAAATTTCTAATATGTTCTATATTTATAGTCTAGTATTGATATTTAAACACATGTATAAAGCTTAATAAATATTTTATTTAGGTCACCTTCACCCAGAAGAAAACGCAGAGAAAGGTCTCCAATTCCACGGCCTACAAAAATTCATATTGGACATTTGACAAGAAATGTAACAAAAGACCACATTATGGAAATTTTTTCAACATATGGTAATATTAAAATGGTTGATTTTGCGACTGATAAACTGCATCCTAATCATGGACGTGGTTTTGCATATGTTGAATTTGAAACTGCAGATGAAGCTGAAAATGCCATGAAGCATATGGATGGTGGTACGTATTTTCTTAAAATGCAATATATGTTTTATATAAATTTAATTATATTATTATATTAAATTATATTTAGAATATTAAATTTATATATACATTAAGGACAAAGTATATTAGAAAAATTGAAATTTTATATTGAGCCAATCTTTGTCAAATTTGTTTAAAAATTAATTTTGTTAGTATATATTATTTATATTAGAATAGTTCTAGAATCACAATAAAATTATAATTTATTTTTAAACAAAGTCATATAAAGAATCAAATTTCAGAGAAAAAACATGTATATTTGCATTACATAATTAATAAAATTCTCTTCAAATAACTCAGTAGTATTATCAGTGCCAACTGATTAAGAGAGTATATCAGATAAAATGTTTCATAGGTTTGGTACTTACCTTAAAATAAGATAAAGAATTTTTATTTACATTAAGTAAAAGACACTATCCAATTTCGTCATTTAAAGTGTTACACTTGAGTAGTACGAGATAAGGGGCAAGCTTTTTTAAAACTTATAAAAGAAAATAAGCTTTCTTAATTCCATTTAATTTGCAATTTTTGCAAAGTGATATTCTTTAAATCAAATAATGAAGTAAATTAACAATTATAATCCAATAAAACTTTTATTTTATACAATTCAATTGTATTGTATGTTGCTGTTGACAAAGGCTCTTCTAACCGCAAACTTATTATAAATCGTAAACATGGAATATGAAGGAAGTTTAGTTCTGAAGCTAAATTTTATTTCTAACATTATCTAACTTCATAGATATATGTTTTTCATCATTATATATCGAAGTTCAAATTGTGAATACTTTAGAAGGTTGTCATGTCTTCATGAGTTCTTGCCAATATATCATTATTGACAATAAACATTGATAATTTTTTTTTTTATGTCTGATAATGTTTTTATCCAAGTATATTTTGAACAACAGACAATTATTATATAAATGCTGAAATTCAGTTTTGAATTTTGATTAATTGATATAAATATTTTAATAAACATTGATATTTCAAAAGATTTCTTTCTAATTATGGTAAATGATTCTTTTTTTAGTTTAATTTAAATCGTAAGGTAATATTATACATTTTAGAACAAAAATTAGAATTTTATGTCCATTTGTTCAATTTTTTATATCAATTTATAATGAAGTCCATAAAAGGCTATATTAAACATTTTTTGATATTAAAAACAATTTTGCAAAATTTTATCAAATATTGTCGTTATTTTGATTGTCAAGTGTAACTCCTTAATTGCATTTTCTTAGATAATATTTAGAATCTATAATACTGTATAATATTATAGTGAAACTGTACTTTAATATTTGTCTGAAATATAATAATAATAATAATATAAATATTAAAATTGCAGGACAAATTGATGGGCAAGAAATTACTGCAGCTCCTGTGTTGTTACCAAAGCCAAGACCACTACCAATGCGTAGAATGTCACCAGTCATGGGGAGACGAGGCCCTCCATCTCGATGGATGGGTGGTAATGGTGGTGGTGGTGGTGGTGGTGGTGGTAGAAATTCACCTCCGCGGTACCGTAGACGATCACCCCTTATGAATCGTCGTCCACGCCCACCTCGACGTAGAATCCGAAGTCGTTCACGAAGCCCATTGAATAATCCACGACACCGTCACCGCAGATATACCAGATCAAGTTCTAGTAGTTCTCGATAATTTTCACTATTTTTCTCTTTTTAAATAAATTTAAGCAATCATTTTGAATACATTGATTTCGCTTAATTATTTAAGAAACCGTGTCATTAGATATATATATATATATACACATATGTATATATGTATATATATATATACATATTTATATGTATATTATCAGAAATTTATTTACGAATTTCTTACAGATCATAATAGTTTTTTTTTTTTTTCATATATTTAACAAGCTCAATTTATATACACAAATATCTTTTTATCTCTTTCTTTCAGCTGTTTTCAATTTATGAATTACAGTCATTTGCATATTAAATTAACAAACAAATTTATTCCTACTTTTAATTCATTGAACGTTATTTTCTTCTTTAATTTAAACAAGGATCTTTTTTCTAGAGAGACAATTGTCGATTTGGTAATTGACATTTCTTTGCTTTCTTTTTCTTAACAGTTGAGTCGAGAAGAAATGACGAAAATGCAAAGAAGAAACAAGAGAATAATGACAATTTACAGAGTAACACATGCGCATGAAGTCTTCACTACGTTATGTGAAATAAATAAAACGTTGTACAGTGATTTGTATCGTGCGGATAATTAGCTATTTCTAAGAATGCGGTAATCAGTATAATTTCATCATTTTTATAATAGGAATTGTCGACAAATAAAATTTGGACAAACATATTCGTTTTAAACCCTTTAGTTACTTATATCCCATAACAATATTCAACCAAAGTAATGAATTTGACATTCTTGTAAATTTTTAACATAAACTGGTCGCTGTTTTCTTTTCTTTTTAATAAGTGGAGGAATTTCTGATTCATCATATTTTTTTGGGCTTATTATACCGATTTCTTTTTTAACTTTCTGTAATGATAAAAACAATAACAAATTATTAATATCAATAGTTTGTTGATATAAACATATTAGATTAATTTTTAACTTACCTCAATAGCTTTAATTATTGGAAATAATGGTCTCACTCCTTTGGATTCCTCAATTACTTCGTTAGCATACTCCAGTATTCTTTTATTAGTAACATTTAAGATATGCTCTGTTTCTGATGCATCTGTCAATGCCTTGTTATATTCATTTTCTATTTCATTCTGAAAATAATGTTTATTTAAATCAATCAGAAAAACGTTCAATGATAAATTTTATGTACACATATTTTGGTGCACAAATGCACAAAAAAGTAAATATATTCCAAACAACCGATAATGAAATTTTATTATAATTATAGTTTATTCTATTTTATATGTTGTGAATTAACGTCTGTTAATATCTATGTTCATATGTTGATTGACTACCGCAGTTTTTTAGACAACACATTAATTAAATAAAGCAAATTAATTTTTGATCAACGCTTCGACTTTTTTGTGGTCATTTTCAAGATCTGAGGAACAGAATTTAATAATCTTTTACTTTATTATTCAATTTTCCAAAAAGAAACATTAACTCAAAATCAATGTATGAATTATGGAATAGATTTGTTAAAGTTATGTTTTTATTTTTCATGATGATGTTACACACTTAGTTATAATTATTATCGTAATTAATTACATTAGTTGAATTATAAAATGAATTTTGATTTTACTACTGATCAACATTTTTGTAAAATAATGTATACTTAGAAATAATTTTAAAGAAACATTTGATATTTAGTGGTCTACTTATTTCAAATTCATATAAATAAACAGATTTCACATCATAATACGGAATATTCAAATTAAATTTAATGATATTTTTTATTATAAATTATTTTATCATCATAACAGATCTTGAAAATAACCATAATAAAGGTCGAAACGTTGTGACATAAACAAAATTGATTTGTTTCATTTAATTAGTCTGTTATCCAAAAAAACCTGCGGTCGTTAATCAAAACATAAATATACTATTTTATGTTTATAGTACATTTCTTACTTATATGTAATAATTGGAATATCTTGTAGTCATAAAGTATATAATAAACACCTTAATTAAATACAATTTGGAAAAATAATAAATTATTTTGAGTTTTAATAAATATTCTCGCAGTATAAATGTTACAAAAATTACATACTTATAATTTTAATAGTGTGATAAAAAAACCTGTATAACATATTGATTTATAATAAAGTAGTATTGTTACTTTTTGTAGCATTTGCTTCTGCAACTCTTCCGCATATTTCTTCTTTTTCTGAACATTTCTATTATATTCTTGGAGTTTAATATCGCTGTCAAATTTATTTTTCTTTATTCTTTCTAATGTTTCCCAAGTCCTTAAATCTTGTTCTTCTTTTAGACGATTTTCTTTTGCTTCAAGTTCCTGCCGCCGAGAATTGTTTATTTCTAATTTCATTTTTATTTTTTTCTCCTTTTCATTCTTCAATCTTTCCATCTCAATAGCTTCTTTTTCTTCTAAAATTCGTTTTCGTTCTTCTTCCTCTGGGTCAATTATTTTCTCCAAAGCTTTTAGTTTATTTACTATTTTACATGTAATAGAAAAATGAAGAAAGTACTACAACTGATGTTTTATGTTTACAGCTACATAATTTATAGTTGATAATTAACATTAGGAAATTAAATCAATCGTACTTATTAAATCTCCACGACGGAAATGCTCTTTCCTTTCTTCTTCTTGCTTTGCCTTTAGCATTTGTTTAATCTTGTGCGTTGATTCTGCGTAAGTTTGTATTGCTTGATCTTGCATTATTTCTTTCATTTGTTGCTGTTTCTTGTAAGTAGCTTTTTCTTCCAAAGCCTCTAGGAAAAGTCGTTTCAATTTTAAACGTCTATCCTGACTCTGTTGAAAGTAAAGTTATTAATTAATTTTTAATTAAAAAAATCGTCAATTAATATAAATTAAACATTACATTTTTCTTTTCTGTTGTTTCTATAAGTTCTAAATCTTTGGCCATTTTATTTAAATCCTCTTCATCTGTATGCTTTTCTTTCTGATTTAACAATTCATTATTTTTCCGAATTTCATAGATTCTGTTGTAAATAATTTAATTATATTTCAACTTGTTCTCAAAAAAATCATTATATATTAAAAACAATATTAAAACATATTATTAAATATTAAAAGCACATACTGTTCTATTAATTGGGCTCTATAACGTTTTTTCTTGTTCAATTGTTCTTCAGATTTTTTTGTTTCTTCGTTTTTGAATTTTGCAACATCATTTAAAATAGAATTATCATATTCCACCTCTTTCTGCTTTTCAGCTTCTTTCAATTGTAATTCGAATTTTCTTTGATCATTCAGTTCTCTAATGCACTGTTTTAAGGAAAATATATTATTTGAAACAGAAAACAATAGTACATGTCTATTAAATAAAACAAGAAAATTTGAAAATTATTACAATTTTTAAATAAATTTCAAAAATGTTAAGTACACCTTATTATTAAAACATGCAGTAGCTCTACAATGCATAATTTTATTTATGATGTTCAATGTCTTGAAAAAATAGCTTTATACTTACAACATTTTGCATTTTAATATAATTGGCCAAAATATTTCTTTGCATACATGTAAAATATATAATACGAAGTTGAAGTCTTTTTGTGTGTGAAGTGTATAATTTACGTTTCAAGATTTATAATTGCCAAAATCAAACGTACCTCAGATGTTAAAAGAGCTCCATTTATTATTCTACATTGAGGTTGTCGGTATAAAAGAAGACGTTTAGCTTCCTGCATAACTTTTGCTCGTTCAAGTTTTTTCTTTTCATTCATTTCTTCAATAAACTTCTTTCTTTGAATTTCTTCCTCTTTTTCTTTTAACAATTTTCGTTGCTTCAGCCTTTCGTGAATAGTCTAATGCAGGAAAAACAATATTAATAATCATAATTATTATATTATAATTTAACTAATAAATTAAACATTTTATAAAAAGGAACCTGCAATTTATTATCCACATTTTTTGGCATTTCACGTACGAAATTACATCGTGGAAGTCTTTTCTCCTGTTCTTCCGCAATTATTGCTGCTCTTCTTTGTTCTTCTGTATAATTTTCAAAACGGTTAAAAACACTACTTGGTGCAATTAATGCAAGTTTTCGGTCTTCAGCCTAAAATTGAGGGGAATGGAAATAAATACTTACAATCAAACATAATTCATGATTTCATAAAGTAAACAGAGTGTGAATATGATGTCAATAAAACGCCTAAAATATATAACTTGTAAACGAAAGGAGCGTTTGAAGTTCATTTACATTCATTATTTAATATAATAAATGATACACCGTATGTTTATCATCTTTTTGCATTTCTTTAATACCTTGGTATTCAGAAGATTTTGACCCGGATTCAAGTAATAAATTGATAATATTTCTGGATAACTCTCCTGTTTCACTGGCATTTTTTCGAAATTACTAAAATATTTTACTGAGTTACGAACTTTAATACTTTATCTACAAAATGGATATAATAAATGCTTATGGTATACTGTATACCAAGTATTGCAACATGATTTATTTGAAACGTTATTAAATTCCTGCATAGATTCTTGGTTGTCATAGTAATAATATATCAATATTCGGTACAGACAATTTTCTTGAACACGAACGAGTTTTCGTAAGAGAAATGAATTTTAAACGATGGAACAATAAAAACCATTTCTGATAACAAGTTAAATATTACGCAAAAATGCTTTATCTTAATATCGAAGATTTAGTCTTAAGATACTTGCAAATATATTTATTTAACCTTGATTAAAAGTAGACCAAAGACACAATTTTAAACATTTTCGAAATTATAATTCTGAGTTAAAAGTTGTCAAATCTTATTTCAATATAATATCCATAACATGACTTTAATTTAAGAATGAATTTTTATTATAATCAATATACACATTAGAGCCAAATACAAACAGAATATTATATACACAAAAGTCATACACTGAGGAAAGTATGAGAGAAAATAATACTGTTTGTAACTTTAAGATACATGTGAATTTTTGAATAAATATTACTGAATTTAAAAGGAAGACGCCACTTTTAAGTATTATATAATTAAAAAAAAAATTATTTTTTTCCGTGTAAAATAAATACTTTATTTCAGTATTTCTTTCATATTCTATCACACCCACGATCATAAATTGACTACAAATTATTATGGGAAAGTCAACTCATTCATTTTGCCGTGGGTAATCAATCGCTTGATAAATCAACTACAATATTCATAATTGGTTGATAAATTTACAACCAATTAGATATTATCGACGGCTTAATAAATGAAGACCTGTAATGATTAATTGATAGAAAAATAAAGCGATTAAAAATAAGTTTTAAATGCAATGGTAGGGTAAATCGCGCATAAAGTGTGACAGATGTTAAAGCATCACTGACGCAGGAACTGGCGAACTCGTGGCAACGTACGTTCGAATTGATCAATTCTGAGCACTCCATCAAAGTTTACGCTCATACGGGAGGAAACTCTTGAGGGTTCTTTGTGATATGATGAGACGGCAGAATATAGTGTGAATGAATTCAAATCACGTCGCGCAACGTATGAGTGATAACAAAAAATGTGTCTGCAATACAGATATGAGAGAGCTTTGTGGAAACTTTAGTGTTACTTGATCGCGGGTGTGCGTATACTCTGTTCCATCGCGAATGTGCAATATATTGCCGTAATTATCGCGTAACATCGTGATAGTAAATGCAAATTATAGCTCAAACACTTTCCCAACTGTCAAATTATGTTGTTCAGTGGATTGCACTTTGTTTATCCATCGTAGTTGTTTGATTATCGTAAAACAAATGTTTCATTTCGCGGTGTATATTCATAAAAATATGTAACGATGTGTTTATATTACATTTCCGGAGTGGATATAAATGAAATAAATTTCAATTAATTGATTCGACATTTTATGCGCGTTTTAAACATTGCGAATTCTTGGAAAATAATTTACATGTTATAAATATCTTGCCGCGGAAAAATGGTAGCGAATAATTTATCATTTTAAATTCGTCTGTGCACTTTTTCATTCAGATACTTGTTGTTGCGCGTGCACGGAGAAAAAATAATCTGATTTATTATCGTAACTATTAGGATTCTAGTTAAATTAATCAAAGTGTGAATTAATTTAAACAATAATTATGTAATTAAAATTAAAATATCATCGTTATCACTAAAATGAAATATGTGTACTTAATTCCTTCTATTTATAAAAAAACTAGAAGAAAACTTGAACGGTTTTAAATTCATTTTTCAATATATGTACTTAATAATGCTATTATTTTTTCATATATTCTTTCGCATTAACATTTAATCTTTTTAATCAATGTGGATCAATGTTAGTATTTTATAAGTGATGTTTTGGCACTGACACCTTTAAATGAATACTTCCAATTACAAATTGCTTAGCAGGAAGAGTAAAAATTTCTGAACAGACTTTGCTTGTCACCTCGGCTGTGACTATCTCAACCAGAAAATAATATCTGGCGTATTTATTTTCAAATAGATAAATCCATATGGTTGGAACAGCTATACACATGTTTGCGACAAATGAAGCATTTAAAAAATAAATAATATTTAAATTTAACTTCAAATTTTAACAAGTTAAAATATAAATGGTCAACCTTATAAGTTATCTACAAAATCTGGGCTTAATAATTTAATATAATTTGAACATTTTGCAAATTTTTAATAATACACAGACATTTTTCAATTATTACTGCTTTTTTGGAGATAATATTCAGTGATAGTAAATGTTAATGAGGGTATTCAATAAATACAATTGTTATTATAAGTAGTCAGTTTCATTATATGATAGGTAATAAAAGATAAGATAGGAAACATTTTACCATTTTTAAATGCACTACTTTTAATACAGTAGTAAACTAAGAAAGTTCACGAGATAAATTTCATATATCCTCAGTTTGATTCATTAATGATAATACTGATAAAGGAAAAATACAGATTACGAAAATGATTATTTAATAATTTGTAAGTTAAGAGTGAAGACTGTTCAGTTTCCATTGAATCGATAACACTTGAATCGTATATTTGAAAATAATAAAAACTCAAAATCGTTAATAAGTGGTCAATTTCAGTAACAATTACACTCAAAGAACATATGATTTAATTCAACCACACTCCAGACCTTTATATAGAATTTTCATGTAGACCTTCGTCATATAAATAGTTATATTTTCTCCAATTCGATCTAAGTCTCACGTTATAAGCGGAAGTCTTTAATATACTTGAGCTTCAATTCACAATATAATGTGAAAATTACTATGAACCAAATTTATTAAATTACAATCTATTCGTCACAAGTTCAGAAGACCGCGGAAAATGATTCAGCCTTTTTCTCAATTTAATATAATACAATATTTATTAGAATCAAATAAATGTTATAGTTAATGTAAACATTGATATGTTATTACATTTTTAGACAAAAAAAGTACATACTTGAAACTAATCATTTATATACAAGAATTATTTTGCAATTTCAAAAAAAAAAAAAAAAAAAAAAACTCAAATATTCCTTCCTTTTTAGTAAGGGTAGCAAGAAGTGCAACTAACAAGCTACTTATCAATTGCTTGCAAGTTGCACGCCATTCACTAATTATAGCGTTAGAAAACTTGGAAATAAAATGAAAAATACTAACATTACATTGAGAAAAATATGACAGATAATATTACCGTTTTTAATTTTATTTTACATACATATTTACATACATACCACAAACGCTACTGTTTTTAAAAGAAAAGGCGCCTGTTTTAAACTTAAAACAGAAATTATTCCTCTTAAAAAAACAATGATTTTTATAACAAAACTGACACATACAAAAAACAATTAAAAACGTCATATTTTTCTCAGTGCAATTCTCAATTATGGAACTGAAAATGGTCAGTAACGAGTTTTTCGTACACCCACACACTTATCACAAAGTTCCCCTAAAAAGATCAATATCTAATTATCAGCGTTTCGGTGCTTTATTATCATTAAATGGTTTCTAAGTTGACATAATTGAAAAAAAGAAAAAAATCGAAAGAACAATGCGATTAAAGAATGAGAAATCGATATGAATAAGTGATCGAATGCCGGCGATGATATAACAGTGGGATAATCAAAAATCGTTCTACTGTTGTATAATAACACCTTTGGCGACACAGCGGCAGATGGTTCGATGCGCGTACGGTGGGGAAAGCGTGAGACAGAGAAGGAAACTATCGAGTGGAGGGAAAAAGAGTGCTGTGCAGCAGTGCACTGTTCGACCACGTGTCTGACCGAGCGGAGCCATCTCGTGCGACACGCCGACTGTACACAAAATTAAAAGCCGAAATTCGCTCCGGCGGCGGTGAATTGTTGCTACGAAATTGAAAGGCCGCGAAGACGCGATGCCGCAAAAGGTTGCTCCGAGCGCTCAGAGACCGGTGCCGAGGTCGACCGGTCATCAACTGTTACCCACCTCCGAGAACGGCGGTGGAATTAAGCTGAAAAAGGAGATTGGTCTGCTGAACGCGGTTTCCATCATCGTCGGCATTATCGTCGGCGCGGGTATCTTCGTCTCGCCCAAGGGAGTATACCTGTACAGCAACAGCATCGGCCAGTCCATCGTGGTATGGATTTTGTCGGGCTTTTTATCCCTCGTGGGCGCGCTTTGCTACGCCGAGTTGGGTGAGTTTCCTTTAAAGGGAGAAAAAGAATATACTTATTCTCAAAGTGCTTTTTTTTTTTAATTTTTGTTTAAATAACAAATTTTCATGGCCCCTTACGTGCACATTGTACACCGAGGGTAATGTTTGTTTGATTTTAATGTCGATGGTATGTGAGACATAACCATTTGTGACTAATAACATTTTTTAGTTTTGGACGGAAAGCATGACATAAAATCACGGAAGTGACCCACGTTGTTAAGCGTGAAGTTACAAGTGTACTGCAATTTCGTGTAATTTTTTGTAAGTTTATAAAAGTGTCCTAGTTGCATAGTGAATGTGCTAAATTACACGATTATTGTAATTGTTACACGAGTGTCGTAAATTTACGTTTTGCCGTAAAATTATAACGAAATTTCTGTGAAAAAAAGTAGACCAATTATAATGTTGGTTTAATTAACAGTTTCATTTGTAAGGTATTTTTATTAATGTTTTATGCAAATACTGGCAATGTAGATCAAATTTTTATTAATTCCATAAAAGTTAAAGTGGATTATAGGCACAAGTTAAAGGAGTTATATGTCGCAAATTTTTATTATCTTTTTAAACGTGAAATGTCTTAATTTATTAATGTATAAGTAGCTATCTGTTATTAATTTTATAATGTTGATCATGAGATGTTATTAAAAATATAGTATTTCAATGTTTCAATAAGTTGATCTAATAAACTGAGGTTTAAAAAATAAAAGCAAGAGAAGCTTTTGTAACCGGTCATAGTAAAAATAAATCTAAATACATGAATTCATTATTGTGCAAAATCATTGCAGTTAAAGTACATTACAATTATTGTAATATTTTCAAAAAATATGAAATATTACTTCCTCTTAATTGTTGTATAATATGATTATTCAATCTGTATGTATATATGCTTGTAACTATTAAATTGTATCAAATTTCGATACAATAGAAATTTTGTTATAAAAATGATTCATTTAAAATAAATTAAGTATTTTCGATTCATTTAATATCATATTAAAAGTATATTCTATTCGGAAAATTTATTCTTATCTTACTTAAAAATGTGTATAATATTTTAGTGAACAAACTACTATTTTTATACGCTTATATTTTAAGAAAATGTTATGAACGTTTTTAAACTTTTATCAGTTTTCATGTACTTTATTAATTAAAATTTAATTAACCAACGTAATAATGGGTGCTTCCAAAAGATCGAATAAAAAAATTGGTCAAAGTCCCCGCAAAAGTCCATAATAAAACAATAAAATAAAATTTTTTTTCATATTCATAAGTAATTTCGTATCTATGACATATATCATAAAGTATTAAAATAAAATAATACTTTTATTTTCAATTTCTTATGATTTTTAAACATCATTCTTTTATTTTTATAAAATATGAAAAACATTTTGTCCCTCTTTCTAATTATACAAGTTGTCTGATGAAATTTTCGCATCCCTTACATTCGACTACACTTTACGCCAGTAAATTAAAATAGGTACTAGCCGCTTAAACTTTTATACGGAGCGATACACGTTTTAGAATTTGTAAAAACAAAGAGAAAAACTATAATATTTATGGCTTTTATGAATACATTTTATAATTTTAAATTGTACTTTCGTAGATCTTTCCATTATATCTTCAAAATACAAAAAAAAAAGATTACAATTTGTTCAAGAATTGTTTTCTCAATGTAGCAATAACAATGGTACTATTGCCACAATTATACAAATACAAACAGAATTGTATTAAATTTTACAACCGTAAATACTATCTACATCTACATCTGTTTCTTCTCATCATGACATAAAGAAATTTACTATACCGTATGCAAATAAAGCATTGCAGCAATGTAATGTATCTACAAACATTGGTGTAAAATATCTGTAATCATCGAGCATATTGTTTTAGCAATGAAAGAAACTACAAAATTAAAATACTAAATCTGCAGTGCTTATTCATTTTAATATTTCATGATTTCGAAATTAAAAAAAAAATATATAAAAACAAAAAAGGTGAATAAACCTTATTTAAGCTCTGTGAATTTACTTCATAAGATCAGTCTATCTTTGTTTGTTTTTACGTGTGGCATTTTCGAGATTATACATTTTTCATAATTATGCTCTATTTCCTGGTTTATCATGTTATCTCAAACAAATTCATAATCAAATAATATACACAATGAGTTCATTATATTATGCATTTCAGGGTCTTCATACATATTTCTGACACCCTTTAATTCCGGTTTCTGTATTCCATTTAATTGTTTGTAATCTTCATGATTTTTATATAAATTTCTTCGTTTTAAGATAGACAGATAATGTCTAAAAATATATTATTATATTCAACGATAAAACACTTGTTCCTAATATTTTAAATATTTGTTTCTTAGTCTATTTTTCTGGCATTTAACCGCTGTTTTTAACGTCGATTTACGGATATAAATATAATATATACGATATTATGCATAATAATTTGGCGTGTATGAGTATAAAAAATAGTATATTTTTATTGAAGCTATAATTCCGATAAGTATGATATAATACAGTTAATGAAATCATTGTCTTTGGCTTAAAATTCCCGTCGCCGGGAACAGACTCTTGATAATGCCATTTTTACAATGACTAACACGACACTTGACATTTCAAATATCTATTACAAGTTCATTGTTTTCCTCTTTTTCTAATTTATTTATGTTTAATGCAAATAATTATGCGTCGGCGTTAAACGCTGAAACAATGCTAAACCATGGAGTAATGTGTAAATTTTCAAAACAAAAATTTAAATTAAAAGTTCGTTACCAAAGTTCTAACAAAAATAATTAAATTGTCTCTTAGTTGAGATAAATTGTACGATTCTTTCTTGATAATTTTATCTTATAAAGCGCGATACATTGTACACATCGCTTTTATATACGCTGAGAAAAGTTTTATATGAAGATTGGCTACTTCTAAAAATTTACTACAATTCTGTTTAAATTTGGTTTAAAAAAATATATACATAATTTAAAAAAAAGTTGTAACATCTTAATGAATAAATAATGAAAAAAAAAATTTATGTTCTCCAGGTACGATGATCCCAAAATCTGGTGGTGATTATGCGTATATCCTTGAGGCATTCGGACCTTTACCAGCATTTCTGTATCTATGGGTTGCACTTTTTATTATAGTGCCAACCGGAAATGCCATTACTGCGCTTACATTTGCGCAATACATATTACAGGCTATTTGGGAGTCTTGTGAACCACCGTACGAAGCTGTCAGACTTCTTGCTGCGATAATTACATGTACGTCTTAATTATTATAATCATACGGCACGCACCTTATCGTGCAATAGCAAATAAACGAGATTTCAAGTCACTGGAATGGAGCAACTCAAATGTATACTATACTAAATAATAGTATAATATTCTCTGTCGCACCTATCCAGATAAGAGTGAACATACATACTACATATATAATGCACATATGCGACATATATACCGTATCAGTACCATCATGCAATTTTTACTATTTATGTGATTTTATAAACAGCTTCTACCGTGCATTAAGCTTTTATTATTGTAATCGTCATAAGCATAAAAGTAATTAAAAGATTATTAAGTGTTATTGTACCAATTCCAATTCTAAAGTTGTCCGTAACAAATGACATATATTGAAAATATTGAAAATATGTTTTAAACAGGCTGTCATGTAATGAAATATTATGCACTTGTGTCGCATATTTTATATATGTATATGTTTGTATTCACCAAGGTCCATTAGATACTGTACAAAGAAAAAACAGTACGAAGATGTTTCACTGAAAAAGTACCATTAGGAACCAAATTATGGGACTTGGTACGACTATTAATAAGTCAAGGCATAAAAGGACTCCGCGGAATGTGTCGAAGCTTCCACAGTATAATGACACTGTGGACAATTTGTATATTTTGACTTATTAATAGTCACATTCACTTGGTTGGTTTAGTTCTCTAATGACCTATTTTTCTTTATGAAATCTGATTAATCTCTTAACGAACATTTTGTGTAAATATTACAAACTAATTTGTCGAACTTAATTCCAAAGTTTCCTTTAAAAAAATATTAACAGAAAAAAAAACTTTAAGATATTTTGAGTAATATGATTTATAAATTAAAATTTGTGTACATTCTAAATTATAATAGTGTAATAATGAACAAAAAGTGAGCATGAATTTTGACTTTTAAATCAAATGAACGGTACATTTTGATATGTGAGGCCATGATGTGGCCTCAGATAAAAGATAAATGTTGATTGACTAAGTGATTATGAATATACTTTTAACTATGTTATCGACGTTCATTGTAGGCTTATTAACAGCAATTAACTGTTACAATGTAAAATTTGCAACGAGATTGCAAGATGTTTTTACGGCCACGAAAGTATTTGCATTGATAATAATCATTGCCACCGGATTTTATTGGATATTCATGGGACACACGGAAAATTTCGAAGCACCTTTTGAGTCGACTAATACCCAACCCGGATACATGGCTCTTGCGATGTACTCGGGATTATTTTCGTACGCAGGATGGAATTACTTAAATTTCGTCACTGAGGAGCTTAAGGAGCCGCACAAGTAATTATTATAATAACAAGTGGTTATTATTTATATTTAAATTAAGAGTAATTATAAATAATGAGTAATTATAGTAATCTACATATAAGTTAAATATTTTAAATATTTAGATTTTTTTTTGACAGTCTTGGGGATATGTGTAGTAAATTATTTAAAGTAGTAAATTATTTATAGTATTTTTTATTTAAAAGGTTCTGTGTAGTTTCTAAAATAATTATTATTTGTAGCAAAAATACTTGCTCCTATATATCTTTAAATTCTAATGAAAATTACTAATTTATATTATTTAATTTATCTCAGTGTACATATGTTCCTTATGTGCAACAACTATTGCGCATTTATCCACTTTTTACATTGCATTTTTATGTTTATAAATCTACGTGATAGAAAACTTATTTTTACTGTACTTTTATGAAAGGTCGAGTGTTAAGTAATTTGCATTATTATTTGTTATTAAGGATAATTTTTTTTTTTAGAAACTTGCCACGAGCTATTTGCATATCACTGCCAGTTGTGACAATAATATATGTTCTGACAAACGTTGCGTATTTCGCTGTATTGACGCCAGCTGATTTACTATCATCGCACGCTGTTGCAGTTGTAAGTTGATATTTGTGCTTTTAAAACATCAATTATTTAAACGCAATCGCAACTACATGTAATGAACTTTCCGATTACAGACGTTTGGTGAAAAATTGCTTGGAAGTGTTGCTTGGACGATGCCACTATTCGTAGCCTGTTCAACATTTGGTGCCTTAAATGGAGCTATTTTTGCATCGTCGAGGCTCTTCTTTGTCGGTGCAAGAAATGGTCACTTACCAACATCGATAGCACTCATTAATATTAACAACTTAACTCCGATGCCTTCGCTAATCTTTTTGGTAAGAATGAGTTAAACCATAGTTAATTTAAACAAGTTAATTATAACTGATTTATATTTAATTAAAAAAGATAACATTGTCTGGAAATTTTATTACGTAATAGTTTTATCCGTGTAAATATTATTTGTATTTAATAAATTTTTATTATATATGAATTTTATATTTAAAAAATAAAATTATTAGAATTATTCTGAATATTAAGATTATAATGAATTATTTCATTAATTTATCCATTAAAAGAAATATAAAACAAGAATGAGATAAGGAATGAGTTATATCTGATTTTAAGCAGAAAGGCCAATATCAATATTTAGATTAGGCAAAGTTACAAAGTATTAAAATATCAATTGTGTATCAAAAACATTGTGCTACTTTAAATGTTTCTGTAATTATACATATGAAATTACTTTAATATTAATGTTTAAATGGAATATTTTAATATTGTATTCTAATTTTATTAACTAATTAATTATGAGTCATTAAATGTTTATTTTATTTCTTTCGTATTAAAGATATATCTTTGTTCTGCACTGAGAAAAAAAACCCGGTTAATTTTTGTGATAACTAAAAGTCTAATTACACTAATTAGTTAATCAGAACTAAAATTCTACATTTATAATGAAAAATAATATCATGTATAATTATTATTTTGTATACTCATTTTTCTGTACTTAATACTCCACATTTTATGATTATTAATATGACTACTATATGTTACATTCATTTAATAATTTTTACAGTGCCTTATTACACTGGTGTTGTTGATCATCGAAGACATCTATTCACTAATTAATTACGTGACTTTTGCGGAATCTTTATTCATCACGACATCAGTTTTTGGATTACTGTGGTTGAGGTACAAACAACCTGACCTGTATCGACCAATCAAAGTACGTTTTTACACAAATATTAATACATAAAAAATGGGATATAACATTTTTTTAAACATATTAATAAAGCAATTATTATGAATTCTCTATCAATCACTTATTTGATAATCAAAAAATTTACAAGAACTTTTTTAGTATTCAAATAATTAGTACACAATAATAAACATTAATAAATAATGACAGATAAGGCTAAGTAAACATTAAAAGTGTCACAAAAATTGCCTTTAATATAATTTCATTGTTTATTTATAGGTTCACATAGCTCTGCCAATATTGTTCTTTACAATTTGCATTTTCTTATGCGTGATGCCAATTTATGTGTCCCCATGGGAAGTTGGTATCGCGACGGGACTCATTTTATCCGGAGTTCCAGTTTATTACATATGCATCGCTTGGCAAAACAAACCTAAGTGGTTGGTTCAAGGATCGGGTAAGAAGCGACTTTATTTACTCGCAATTTGTGCAAACAGATTTTCTGTTAGCATTATCTTGAAGCCATCATTCTTAAATTCAACGATAAAAGTATTAATTCATATTTAATTTCAGACTCCATCAACATGTTTTGTTCTAAACTCTTTATGTGCGTGGAGGAAGATAAAAGCGATTGAAAAGACTTGAGTGGATAAAAATCCACATGCGCGAATCAGGAATTCATTATTGTTATTATTGCGGAAAACTCGCACAAATTGAAACAAAGCACAACAATGCATATCAGCGAAATAAAGAAAACGACGCGAACTGCTGTAAACATCACGATACTTCGTTATAATGTTAGGATATAATCAGAATTTGATAAATCTATACTTGTATATATGCAACTTGATTGATGAAAGTTTTGGGAAGGCAGCTTTCCTCAGATTACACGATCATTGCAGTTTATATAAAGACACAATCGTGGTCAAAGACTCGGTACCAACAATTGCTTTGTGCAACTCAGAAGAATCTTTGGGCTCATTAACCGCAGCCTGCAGTTGGTTTTCATGAAAACTAATTTTATCGAATGCCTCATACAAGTTTACGTCTATTTAAAGACTAACGTTTCAATTGCAAGCCATTTCTTTTTGTGTCTCAAAATAGTTAGTTTATTAATTTATCTTGTTTTACTAGTTTTTTTTACCTGTTACCTCTTCTTAAATTTCTTTTAACTTTTTAAATTTGTTTACTACTGTATCGAAATGATAATTCGTTTTTAGACGAGCAATTTATTACTTTTCAATTTTTAAGCAGAGACATCATCGAACAACTTATTTATTTTATTCAATCATATTTATTTATTTATTTTTTTGCAATATGATAACGAAAAGAAACATTTCCAGTATATAATGATTATAATTTGTCGTCAATTTTATTCAACTAAAGTTGAATTCTTGGTTATTAATGTATTAATAACCATAATATCTAATCACGAAAACTAACTAAAACGTTTTTCCATATTGCACTAAAAAAAAGCATTTTATAATTTGTGTCGAATATTAATAAAAGCATACCATTCAGATAAGGAATTACTAAGTTAACTCGAACATTTTAATACTGAAATGTTTGAACAGAAATAATTTTAGTTTCAAATATAAGCATTTTTATATGATGTTTTGCTTTTATTGTTGTTTCTTATCGGAATTCCATGCTCTTAATATAAAGTTCTTAATAAATTAGAAAAATTGTAATTCTTCTTGTATGTAAATTGCAAAAATTTAAAGCAATCTTTTGCTATTTATATATTAACTCATTGTATATATTTCAACTATAGCGATTTTGTACATAATAGTTAATAATCACGTAGTTTTAAATATCGTACTGTGGATTGCTTTTGACTTGAACTGAGAAAAAGGGCCCGATTTTGATACAGTACTGTCAGCCGAACTTTATAACTTTATAAATATAAGGCGTCATATAATATAAAATAATATAATACGTCTGGCCAAAATCTGACAAATGTCTCAAAACATCTATAAAAATTCATCTGGATAAGTTGCGGGCCTTATTTAGATAAAGTCTGATTATATACATGCATTTTAAGTATTCGTCAGGATACCATCTAGTAAACTAGCGAATAAATAAATACAAAAAAAAATATATATAAAAATAATTTAAGCACATGCTTCTACACTTGATATGATCTTAAAATATTCATATTTGAAAGTTTTAATTTCTACGTAAAACCACAGGACTTATTTAATACTCATTATTCTCATATAAATTGAGAATAAAATAAATAATGGAAACAATCTGCATATCATTTTACAATGATGTTGAAACATTGTTTTATTCACAGTGTGCTTTGGAATGTCTTCTAGATTTTATTATACTTGATTCAGGTATCCTATTCAATTCTTTACTCTAAGAAAACTAAATAGCAATGGTAGCAATTTAAGGGTTTTAACTGAATAAGATAATATACGAAGACTGAAGAACATAAAATAAACAAATTGCATAATTCACGTAAATAAATGTTCGGTTTTTAAATAATTAGAAGCTCTATCTTCATTATTTATATCCTAGATTGTATGTGTAATTATGTTAATGTAAGTAGTTGATATAAATTTTTTAATATGATTTATATAATGAAATTCTTTTTCTCTTGTTAATAACTTGATTCGAATTATTTTTTGAATTATATAAATGGCGAAGTGAAATTTATATCGCAATTTATTGTATACAATTATTATAATCTAACATGACCATTGCGGGCAGAATATATTTCATTTAAAAATTCGTATTAAGATTTTAAAATATACCAAAAAAAAATAATTGTAGAAACAATAAATGTGCCTTTTATACTGCAATAATATATATATATATATATACTTTAAAATATGAATTTGTAAATAATGAAAACGAATAATATTTTGTACAAATTAGTATAAAAAGTGAAACATGTAACAAACGATGCACTGAGTATATTATAAATATAACCGATTGTTAATCTAATCATCCTAGAATTTGTAAATTTAATGATATTGAAATACCCCTGTATAAAGGTACAATGAATTACGAATAGTTACATACACAGAGTTAGCAGTTGTCCATGAATTGATACATAAAATTACAAACTTTTACAAAATAAAACTTATTAAAATCATTAATTTTAATTCATTATTTATTATAGAATTTACAGTCTAAGAAAGTTAGCTTAACAATGTATTTTTCTCAGTGCGTTGTTCTAAAATAAAATATAAGAACAATTTGCTCATGTATTGTATACTCCAATATATATTATGTCTTTTTATGCAATCAATTTTTCGTATTTATTTCACATTAAACCAATTAAGTTCAAATTTCCCATCCCCCCATAAAAATATTATAACTCCCTGACATTATCCTTATATATATTCCAAATATATACATACACATATATTGGTTTTAATTAGTTCCTGTGGACATTTTTTATTTACTTATTTATTCTCTTTTCGAAATCGTTTGTGATACAGGATTGATTTTGCATTTAAAGAATATTAATATATTAATGTAAGTAATATATAACAAAACCAAAATACTTTGGATTTCAATGTATATTTCCTCATATATATAACACATTTTAGTGGAAGATTAATTTTTAGTATTTAAATTTAAATGCAAAGTTTAATATTATTAAATTACTTGTAATTGTTTTCTTAAATTCATATTAAGATATTCAAATTTCGCGCGTTTATCTTGTCTTATATTTTGTACAGTCACCATCCACCAGGGGGTTTGATATTGACTAAATTGTTTACAATACTGAGTCCTTCAAGTCCTTCCTATTTAGTTATCTGATGTTTGCAAACATTTTCAATAGTGTTAAATCGTGTTGTGTATTCACGATGCGATAACAGCTTCATATTCTTAAGTTGATTAATTCGCAATTAGTTATGGGATAAAATTTGTTTATCTTAAACAAACCAATATTTCAAGTAAATAGAGGATTTGTAATTAAGATAGTGTTTACTGCAATTACGTATAATTATAAACATCATAATCATGGGCGGAGGAGATTTGGCAAGTTCCATTATATATAAATTCACAAATGTTTATATTTTAATTTATTTGGAAACTATGTATGTAATTAACTTTAATGAAATTAATTTCACTTAACATCAGAATAACAAATATAACGTATTAAACTTGATTACTTATTAATTCAAACTTGATACAGAATTTGAAGAAATCATGGCATCCATCTACTCAAAAGAATATGGAAAAAGTTTGGAAAGCCGAGCAACAAAACAATCAAGAAAAGAAACGAATTGCTGAATTAAGGCGAGAAATAGAAATGGAACGAGACAGAGAAGAAATAGCTGAACATGCTATGCAACAGGGAGTAATTGAAAAGAAAGACAATAAAAAATTAGATTGGATGTATAAAGGGCCAAACAGTACAGTTGATAGAGATGAATATTTACTAGGAAAAAAAATTGACAAAACATTTGAAGAATCTCTTCAAATTTCAAAAGATGCAGAAAGTAATAAAATTCCAAAAAATCATGTAGAACATGGTAAGATTATAACACCAAAGACTCTTTAAATATTTCTTTTAAGAATTTCTAATAAATATTTATCAATTAAATGAAATTGAATAGGTATTTGTCTACCTGACAGTTGCAAATATAACACAAATTCATTTTTCTATCATATTTTTTAAATGAATATTTCATATAAATATATTATGATTGTCATTCTAGAATGTATACCCCCATCTTTACGAAATCTAGTAGGATCTGAGCAAGTTGATGTTGCAAGAAAATTGCAAGAAGATCCATTATATGCCATTAAAAAGAGAGAACTTGAATCAAGAGCACAGTTGTTAAAAAACCCTTTGAAACTCAAACAACTTAAGGAAAAGGTAAAGTATATGTTTAAAAAATATATTGTTACAATCATAAACTTTATTAATGAATTAATTTTAATGTAGCTAGAAAATGGCAAAAGAAAATCTATTAAAAAATCAAAGAAAAAATCTAAAGATAATTTGGAAGATAAGCTTGATATACTTTTAGCTGACAAGTATAAAAAGTTTAAAAATGAAATAAATGCTGAGGATTTAATTAAAGAGTTGAAAAATAAAAGAAGAGAAAAAAAATATAAGAAAAAGAAGCGCCAAGAAAATCATAGCAGCAATTCCAGCAATGAAAGTAGTGATTCACATAGTTCGTCCAATTCTGATATTGATAGAGAAAAAAGGAAGAAAAGAAATCGTAATCTTTCTCCGGATGGAAAATCTTCTAAAAGAAACTATGACAAATATGGCAATAAAGTAAAGTATGAGAAACACGATAACATAAAAGAGAAAAGAGATCAAATTAAATATAGATCTAAAACTGACTATTATGATGGAAAAGAAAAAAATCACTCAAAACATACTAATTATGGATTAATGGTAAGCACTTATAATTTTCAATGTTTATTGAAACGATAATTATATTTTAAATGTGTCAAATTTTGTATTATTTGCGATTATTTTATTACAGAAGGCAGATGGATCTAAGATATCTTTAAAAAGTCATTCTCCATGTAAGTCTTTAAAAACGATTAAAAAAGAAGAAAAGAGGCCTGTACCAGTGAAACGTGAAAACCTAACGGATGAAGAAAAACGACAAAGGTTAAAAGAAATGATGAGAAATGCTGTAATACGAGATAAAGAAAGGACTGAAAGAGTTAAACGATATCGAAAAGAAGAGGAAAAAGAAAGATCAGAAAAAACATTTAGCAAAGATTTCATAAGGTATTGTTTTTTGTATATATTTATATACTTCATTTTATACTTTTGTAACGTTAATTTTTAATAATAATTTATTATATTACAGGAAAGAATTAGCAAAAGCTGCAGACTCAAGCAGTCTAGAATCTAGGATAAAATCCAATTTAAACAATATACAAAGATCACAATTTTCTATGAATTGCAATTTTGCTCGCCGTTGATATTAATATTCCAAAGAAAAAGTTTAAATTAAAGATTGTTATCACTTTGTAAAATTTGTTCATATTCATGAAATAAACAAATTGTATAAAAGTAAACATGATTTATAAAAATATTGTTAATATTTAGTGTAATAGATTTTATTTCTGTTATTTTATATCTAATTTTTCAAAATATATTGATTTACAAAACTGTATACACTTAAAGAACCCATCATTTATCAACCACTCATTTCTAGTACAGCTTTACAATGAAATAAATTGTTTGGCTATTTTAGACTCGTTCGGAAATATTCGGTTGTCGAAGCGGACATGTTACATCATGCAACATGTATGTTGCATTCGGCTTCCATTAACCGAACATTTCCGAACGAATCTAAATAGGGGAACGAGTCTAAACTGCGCGCGCAGTGTTTCTATGTGTGTGTGGAATATGGCTTTATTGGCTTAATGGTAAACACACACACATATATATATATATATATATATATATATATTATTCTAATGGCAGTTTTGAGACCAAATCGCCATTTTATTGACTTGTTTACTGGCAGTTTTGAGGACATTTGGTAGTTTTGAGGACTGTCCCCAAAGTCACATTGTGAAACAATGGCAG
>JABFPN010001808.1:0-26231 GCA_022817305.1 Leptoteleia sp. ZL-2020 | reverse complement strand
TATTATTAATTACCAAGATCTTGGTAATTCGTAATATATGAATTCGTAATATATGAAATAATATTAGTATTTATTTAAAAGAAAGATAATATATCACAACTTTACGAAAACACTTAGTAAAATATACTCATATATTTCTCTCAGTGTAATAATAAATAAGGCAAAATAAAGGAGTGAGAAGAAGTAAGCGCATATTTTGTCCTCTGAGAACCAGTTTGAAAAATGTACTTTATCAAAAAATAAATGTACCGTATCGTCGTTCTGCCGATTATTTGAAGTACTGTTGTAAACAGGTACAAAAACGTTTATATTTTTGTCGCAATGAAAGCCTACATGAAAGTGCGAGTAAGGAAATGTTATTTCTGAATATGGTGTAGTTGAGCGCGGCAAAACCCTGTAGAATGTGTATTAATATAATGCGACTGCGACTGAAATGCAATGAAACGCGACAATTGCTTAATGTATTTACGTGGTCGGAGTCCAGTTATGATAACGGTTTATATATACATACATGTATATATATATATATATATACACATATCTCTGCTATAAATTAATATTATGAATTGATCGCCAAATTAGATGGAATATCATTATCATAACATCATCACGATGTCGTACAGTTTTCGTGTTGAATTTAATTAGACAGATTGTTCCCAATTCAATGACAGCTGAAACAAATTGATTATATTTAAACATAAGCCAATTAGCTGATTAGTTAAAATTGATTATTTTAATTAAAACATATTTAAATTGTGGGCTTGGGTTGTATCTTGAGAGAAAGTTATTAGTTGTTACTAATGTATTTCATTTATAATATTTCTTATAATTTTAGTACTTTAAAATAGTATTAGAATAAAAAATCTGTGAAGAAACACCCCTATCACTAAGTGGTGGTGTAGAGTGGTGGTAAAGTGCGCGACCGATGACCGCGAGGTAACGAGTTCAACTCCTATTTAACAACGACATTTTTTCTAATAATTTATAAAAAATTACATCACAATATAAGGAGTACTATAAATAAAATACATACATATCCCCGAGTTTTGTATACAATATAACAGCAACTGCTAATAAATTTCTCTCGGTATAAAATTTAGGACTATTCGTACAAATACACACAACTCAACAAATTACCTGAATACCCGTTCAATTGTGGGATCTTTCATGCAAATTTAGCACACACCGCGGCGAAGAAAATCTGACACGAATCAAAATTAAGCGAAGAAACACTGTTACGCTACTTTTCTTCCGGCAAATCTTTCTTGTCTGCGAGGATCCATTCAAATAAACATCAATATTGTTACTCATCTATAATGAAAGACGGTTTGTGCATAAGTAATATAGGTATTTCACGCGAAAGCGGTTACACTAGTGACCCACTGTTCGGGCATCGCGTGCCAAGTGACGTAAACGATTTTCATATAACGGTATTCTTTCCTAGTTTCATCATCAAAGGCCCTTCCTCCCTTTCGATACGAGAGGCACGTTGCACGCAAACAGTATTCGTTTGCAATTTTATCGCTTTTTGCCGATTATCCGTTGAGCAGCCAATTTTTCGGTCCACATCCTTTGCAGAGACACTTTCATTTTAATGACACTTTTCTTCATTAATTTTAATCCACATTTTATTTCCCGTCGATAATTAATTGATTATTTATTATAGTTATGATAAATTAATCGTCGATAAAAGGAATTTTATGGAAAATTAATGGTTAAATTATTTACATCCCAATAAGAATCCGGGTAATGATAATTATGGAAACAAAAATAAAACGTCCTAATGGTATAGTGGAATTCACGGGATGTTGCTAGAATATTTAAGAAACTTTCGAATGTTCGTTCGGAAATGCGAATTGACATTCGTAACAGCACGTTTGGAATGTGTTATAGTTTCGTGACGAATACGAATACGCCGAAAGTAATATAAACATAATTACTTTCAAATGTTTTTAATGTAGATAATAGGAATATCTCATAAATGTAACCACGTATGTTTTTTAAGAATCGTAATTTTAGGGAAGATGTTCTCTACTTATGTTTGAAAATAGAAGTTCTATATCCTTTTCAATTATTATTCTTATATACCAATCTATTGGATTACATATTTTTTTCATTTCAAACTCAACACAAATACTATTGTTAAGTTTTGCGAAGAAAAATTAACACAATATTTTTTCTTTCAGAAATTAAACATCAAAAATGGGACACAAACAATGGACAACCTTGGTATCTGTTCTGGCAGTAACAATAATATTAATGACTGTTCGCGGTGAATCTTCGGAGAATAAGGAACTTACGGACGAGTCACAATCTGCTCTCGCAAGGTCGGCCGATTTAGATGAAATTGACCATGACCTTGAGGGCGAGGAAAGCACGTTCAGTTTAGCAGGCGCTCCAGTTGACGCGGAGCCCAGATTTAAAATGCCATTTTCGTATGCTTTCAACGGGGGCAAACCGTTTTCATTGGAGAAAGACCCGATCACTGGTAAAATTGACTTTGAGAAAGCGCCACCGCTAAAAGCATTGAATTACACTCATCAGTACAACGAGGACGAAGATTTTGAAGACTCCAACAAAACGAAAGTTGAAAAGCCCGAGGGAACTGACGTGGAACGCAATGAAGTTAGCTCTTATTCAACTCTTCACGACTTTTTAAACCTCCCAGTACATTACACATCGAGCAGATACGAGAACAACAAATACCCATTGATATCCAGTTCTTACGCCAATACTAAAGTTCAGAGTGGCTCTAACAGTTACAGCATATCTAATCATCGGCCATACCACGATTCTAACATAACACCATTTTATGTACCTTCTCGTAAGGTTTACGTACCAAAGGTATCGTCCACCTCGACAGAAGAAACTTCTACCGTTACTACTACAACCACAACCACCACCAGGACTAAACCTACAACTGAAAAATTCGTCCCAACAATGGACGCTGAAACAACTAGTACAACGCGAAGTAAAACCACACCTGCTGCCACCACTACCACTTCTACAACGACAGAAAAGTACAATTCTATGATGGAAGACCTGGATCGTATGATGTCGTCATCCACTGTTTCAGAAGTCAAAGTAACCACGTGGAAACCATCAATTAAAGACAACAATCGTTATAATGATTATGAAAATTCAATGTCCAAAGAACATTCTTCTGTTCATCAGAATCAGGGATCTAACGAAGTCCGTACTTCCTCCAAAGCACCATCGATAATGGACGAATACGACGGCTATGAAGACTACGAAGTTTCCGCGGACGATGACAACCGCAAATGGATTTCCGACAAAGTTCGACCGAATACCCCAGTTTCAACGTCATTCTTCGACGAAGAAAATACTACTCCTGTGTCAACAACTGCCGCCACGACCACCACTTCTGAACATCCGACAACGGTTTATAATAAGAAAGATTCGATGGTCAAGCATGATTATAATTCGCATCAGCTTATCACATCTATGCCTATTGAAAATACTGATGGCACGTACGATTCTAAACTCGGCGACAATGTTATTCAAGGTCACAGGCCGGATTTCAATATGGCTGCTGGACACGTACGCTTCCCCAATAACAATGGATACGAAAGACCCGTTTTAGTCGAAAGCACGAGCAACATAATTGTGCGGCCGGACCAAGATACAGTTTCATTTGTCCTTGGTAATAGGCAGAACGTTGAAGACGTTTATTATACTCATGGAACGGCGATCGGAGAAAATCCTTATGACGAGGGTTCCTTCAGGCCACTTGCAAGCAACACCGGAACTGGGAATAACTATCCCGCTATTATGAATGGTCCGAT
Source organism: Leptoteleia sp. ZL-2020 (assembly GCA_022817305.1). Lineage (NCBI taxonomy): Eukaryota > Metazoa > Arthropoda > Insecta > Hymenoptera > Scelionidae > Leptoteleia > Leptoteleia sp. ZL-2020. The sequence goes on along the minus strand of JABFPN010001808.1, from coordinate 22,425 downwards.
GGATCACTCGTCCGCAGGTCTGCCTACGATATCGGTCGAATCGGCATTTAATTATCAACCAGAAAGATGGTACCAACAACCACCGAAGCAGTCCAGTAACGAAATTAATGATTCGGATAAGCCAAATACTCCCGTAAATAATGGTGATGGTACGACGGTTCAGCAACTGCAGTTTGAGAAGGCGGACGAAAAGAAAGATGACAATAAGAATTCATTCATTTCGTTTCCACTATTGAACAAAGGTCCAGAAAATTCCAGGCCAATTGAAGAACACGTGGTAGTCATCAATGAAGCAGATGGCACTGTTCAAGAGCTGGCGCCTTCGACCGTTCCACCTCGGGTAACACCGGAAAGTCCAGTGGTTGGAAAAGATAACGTGTTTCATAGGTAAGTAATATCTGAAATGTTTATGGTATTGAAAAACGAAACGTTTTTAAAATACAAAGTGTACACAACCTTTGTTTTTATTTCGTATTTACATTCATTCTTACTTCCTTTGGATGTAAATAAACAATATTATTGTTTTTGTTTCATTAATTTAACCTTACAAATATTTACAAACATTCCTGTTTTTTAAACGTCCTAGTTGGAGTAGTGTCAATAGCAGACAGAAACTATGTATTCTGTTAATTATATTTTATCACTAAGTATTATTGTCATGTATTACTAAGTATTAAAATTCATTTTCACTTGATATTTATATTTGATTCGGATGCGCGCGCGTTTTATCTAACAATTGCAACTTTACGTTGAGCTTTACTTTTTCAGAAGAAAGGTAGATATTAACGAAATTTGTAATTATTTTAGGGTTACGTCAAACCCAGGTTTGCCTCAGTTAGCAGAAAACTTGACTCCTCCAGAAAGACCGAAACCCTCTGGACCAGCGCAACGGCCTCCGTTTTATTACCATTACAGACCGATTGGATCATCGAGGCCGCAAAAGATTCCAATGCCGCCACCGCCACCATCTCGAACGAAACTAAACATTCAAGATTCGTTGAGTTTTAAGAGACGGCCCATTCCGCAAGATACAAAATTACCCAATATCTTGCCCCAATTTCGACCTAATTCCAAAGCCTCGCACGGACATCGAACTCCTGACATTATTGGCACATTACCGGCGTCCCAGGCTTACGGAAATCGTCGATCCCCCCCACCTCCGCTTCCACCACACATGACCAGAAGACCAACTGGAACGCCTTCTACGGGAATTTTACAAAGACTAAGTCCGCCACCGCTTCCGTCTCCAGGAATACATAATATAAGGATACTACCTCCGTCTTCAAAGGAAGATAATTCTTTACAAAACCCTGATATTATCGCCAACAGGTTCCGACCACCGACCATTAACGTACCGGTAAGGGAAGACGATCGAACTCGCTTTCAACTTCCAAAGCAGAAAGTACGTTTAGAAGACGAACAGTCCGAAAGGTTCTCTATTGAACCGCCTCAAGTCCCGCCAAGACCCGTGCTCTATCCAAAACACAGAACGAATGACCATATTCCCAGAGTAGCAACTTTGCAAATGATTCAGCAACGCGGAGGTTTGGATAGCGATATACAGCCCGTATCGCTTAATATTAATACGGAAACAAAAGAAGAAAATGAGGATGAGAACAAAACTACCCAAGAAGAAACCAAAAATGTAAGCCAAGAGAAAGCGTCGCTCTACGTAGTATACCCTGTTAACACGGCTTTGAACATTGGACAGGAAGAAGGCCAAGATAAAGATGAAACCGTAGTGGTGGGAACTCGGGGTCCTCATCGACCTTTACCCCCTGATACTTTGCAACAAGAGGAAGATGCCCAAGAGGACGCGGACGACAAGAAAATTCCAATGATGGTCCTACCAGTTAGACCGCAATTACACTCATCCCCTCCAGTCATGGCTTCCGATTTCCCCTACCCACTGGAGCGACCGGATCCAGCTTTGTTGAGTCAAAATACCGTCCCGGAGAGACCTCTTCTAATGCCGAAAGATCCCGATAGTAACAAACACCCGAGCAATGAGGAGGACAACGACGAGAATAGTGACAACAGTAGCGTCAACGTGATTCCCTATTTGCAAGATTTCGTTCCATTTGCCGCCAAAAAGAATCACATATCGGCGACCCTCCAGAAGTTACCCTCTTCCACTCCAATCGCCTACGTGTACACTCCAACTGCCCAGACCCTGACACACCGGGCGGACATTATTAACAGAGACGACGACTCTTCTTACGATCGAAACGACGAGAAACCAGTTCTTCTGCCTTCCCAGCAGCCTTCGAGCTCCTCCTCTTCTGCTCCATCGCCCCAAAACTTTATGGCTCCTTTCGTGGCCAGCATGAGCGTAGAGGCGCCAGCGAAAAATGGTTGGAGCGTAGTGGTGGTTAATGGCGACGAGAACAATTCGACCGTGGAGGAGAAGAAATTTGACAGCGCTTTGACGGCGGAAGACACCCAAACCGAACGCAATGACTTCGATCCTGAAAGCTTTAAGCCTCAATTGTTTGGTGGATTCCAGCCAATTTACGAATTTCCCAGTGAGCGCGACAACGGCGAGATAGTCCATTTGCGTGCCGCTGATACGCCACCGGACATGCCTAGGAGTATAAGGAGGAAATGATCGGTTATGTTGGACTTCAGGTTCTGTGAACAAAAATGAAGCGTGAAAAATTGTGTGTCTAGACAAATGTTCTCAACTTTCCTTTGACTTTTTGCCAACGCGTGGCCCGGCATTACCGCGAATGACGAGCCGCCGATAGAGGGACGCGAAAGGATGAAGGAAACGAGTAAATGAGTAGGCAATTTGTGAACGCGCGCGACGGTGACTGGGATTGAGTATCGTGCACTTTCGTTCGGGGTTCGACGGAAATTTATCGCGCGCGCAAAAAAAAAAAACCTTTCCGCGATCCGCCCTTTTGGCGAGCCAAGCCGCGCTTTTGACTCACCGAAATTGCTGCGGATCATTAATTTATTATTTATTTAATTTATTATCAGTATGTCGGTATATTTATGAATCTTTTTAGGATGTAAGTGTTTTCGATAAAGTAAGACTGTATATTTAGATTTTGTAACTGGATATTGTCGTTTCTTAAAGTAAAGACTGATGTTACGATGGGCTTGAGGAATAAAACGTTCTCAAAACAGAAAATATAAATGAATATTATTTTCTCTTGTTTTCAAATGCACGAACGGCAAGTTAAACGAAAAGTAAAAATAATAACGAACATTGTTTTCATTTTTGTTTTCATAATTTGCCTTCTCGCGTGTTGAAAAACAATTGTTTGTTTACGTTTTCATTTTGAACGATGCTTTATACCTCAGTTCCACGATGTTATGGTATATTTGATAAAGGCATAAAACTTTTTGCCCAAGTGGCGGAAAAAGGGGATTTACAATGCATTTCACTTCCATTGTACTGCGAGAAATCGAGGTCGTTCTTAACATTTTCATTCTCTTGACACTTTTTTATCCAATGAATACGCGATTAGAAAGAATTTGAATGCTTTTTCTTTTGTAATTTGGAATTTAAATACCGTTTGTTCGGATTTAATCGAAGACATTTTAAGGAGAATGTGTATGTGTGGAACGAATGAGATTGGAAATTAAATTATTGCCCATGATATACTTTTTATACATTAATTGTACGTTTTTTTAAAGCTCTTGCACTGAAGTACGAGACGGTGTGAATATTAAAAATGATGTAATTAATTACTTGTTTTCATTTTATGCATAATATTCTTCACACTGCCTCACATTAAACCCGCGCATTGTGTTTGTAAATTTTTGTTTATAAACACTACGGTTTGAATTCTTATATTATTTATTATGAAATAATATTTATCATTGGTTTATAATTATTATTAAACAAGTATTCTTAAAATAATTAAGCATTTTATTTAATACCTAAATTAAAATGTTTCGAAGATGGAATGAATATTGCTTTGTTAGAAACTGAATGTGATTTCATACTGACTTCGTATAATTGTTTTAATTAATAAAAAAATCAAGGAAATTAGGAATCACTTGTGATTTGCGTATGAATTATACCTGCATTATTTGTGAATTAAAAATGAACTTATTTTGTAATGCTTGGTCATCTATGAAATATAAATATTATTGTTAAAAATATTAAGATACACTCTAAATAAAAATATTCGCAGATAATATATTTTATAAATTCATAAATACTATATTATATTCATAAAAATACCAAAGAATGTGATAAATTAATTTGATTAATTCATGACAATTTTTACAATTTATATTTCATATTGTATGCAGTATCGTTATAGATTCAATGTTTTTCTTTCGTATGATGATTAATAACGTATGAAAGTATTATAGGACTTTGCTATTATTAAATAAGTCATAGCAAATGGTGTGCACTTAAATAATTTTATTTCGATTTAAATTAATTTAAATTAATAAATCAGTACATTACTAATAAAAATATGTACGAGTCATGTAATATAACTTTATCTAACAAATATAATATTAACAATATCTATATAATACTAACAAATTATATAAAATGTAGAAACTTTCAATACTAAATCTATTTAATAAAATCATTAAAATAATAGCCGTAAATGTGAAATATAAATTATTACAATGTTCTATAGATTTATCTTTGCGCTTATTTCATTTCATATAAACTTTTATTTATTATATATTAATTTCAAATATGCATTTGCTTTGTGAATATATATCATTCTTTGTGAAATTTTATTAAATAATATTTAATTAAATTCTATAAGTAAAGCAAATATTTTTGTTCCTAGTAAAACATCAAATCATAAAAAACGTCGGAAAATGATTGTTATAAAAGGAAGTCTAATAACATTTCAACTGGCGTTTTCTTTGTTACAACAGTTGCTGCGCAAACAAACTATTGTTAATTAATCACATTTAGACAAGTAATACTGCAAGTAATAATCTTTTTTATAAATATTCCCATTTAATTGCCTAGAGTGAAACAATGTATAAAAATAGCTTACATCCATGTATAGAAATCTTTGAAATTAAATTTGTTGAAAGAAAATAGTATATACATTTGCCACTTTATTTTCACAAGACAATAAAAAGAAATTAACTGTAAGTTAATATTTCAGATCTTAAAAATACATGAACATAATTCTTGTAATTTCATTGTCATAACTTGGATTGCATTATAATAAATGAATTAAATTGTAAAATGTTTGTGTATTTTAATGATGATTAAATAATACATAACAAATAATATACCTAAAAATTTGATAATAATATTTTCCTTTTTTTGTACAACATACTGTTAAAAATCTCAAGAATAAATTCGCTTAAAATATACCTATAAATAATCTTAAATCTTAAAGTTTAAAAAAAAAACTTAATTAATTAATATATAATGCTCATTCATTATATTTATTTATGAGATAATTTCCTTAACTGGTTCGAGACAAGTTGTAAATCTTTTTATTGGCTTATGAAACTATATTTGACGATTTTGTAATTTTTTATCATTTGGCACTTACAATTGCAATAATTCTGTCATATAAACAACTGTTGTTTAATAAATACGTACTATTATTGAATAGTAAAATCGCAAATAAAATTTGTATTTTTGAACTTTTACTATATTTTACCTATTTTTAAAAAGGTGGAGGTCAAGTTTCAAAACCACGCTTCCGGATTCTACCTCCCTCAATGTGAACCTTTTTTGAATGGGTCCACATAATCCTTTACTATCTTTCATAATATCAGCAACACGTACTTCTGCTCGGCCCAAAAATTCTGCAGAAAATAATTAAATATAAATTGATCAATCATATGCACAATAGATCTATATAAACATACACTAAGGTAAGTTCATATTTTATTTATTTATATTTTTTATGAAAATGAAAATCAATTTAGACGATAACAAATTTTTAAGAACTATTTACAAATCACAATTATAAACATACAATTGTATATTAAACTTTTTCAGATTAGTGAAAGAGTCTTAAATTGAAATAAAGCTATCTGAGCCAGTTAAAGTAAGAAAAGTTAACACATTGTATTTATATTGTAATTTATATACACTTTTTAGGACAGTATCGTACAACAGTGCAGTAAAACATGAAATATATTAGGTATATTTTAAGTATGAATTTAAAAAAGAATTACAGACTTAAAATATATAGTAAAAATAATCCGATTGTTTTTTTAGTGCAATGAGAGGAATCGAACCCTCGTTTTGAAGCTCACCAAACGGATGCCTTCACTACTACACCATTACGCCGGTTTAGTTGTTTCTATATTAGTACACATTATTACAGACTTACCATCTGGACTATAATGTCCTTTGTCGAAAACTGTGATACATAAAGTGTCTTCGTGAAGATCTTTAACTTGAAATTGCATCGAAGAATCCCATAGAGGGCAATCTGTGCCTGATACAACCACCGTCTGTGATTCTTGAGAGCCCATTGATACTTTACAAAAAGCATTGCACTTGCCTGTTGTAATTATTTAAAAAATAATAACGTATTAATAAAATTGATTGATAAATAAAACAATCATGTATGTGTATCACTAGTAAAAATTAAAGTTGTAATACAAATTATTACTTACAAAAACATAGCATTTAAAACATTAACAATATATACAAGTAAAATGATTTACTTGAATGTATAAATTTTATTCAATTTTTACTAATGATTGTGTTATTAAGATATCTGACTAACTACGAAATTAGATGCTACTGCAAAAGCAAGATCAAACCAAACTACTTGTAAGAAAGAAACAGTCTTTTATATTTTATTAAACAGGTAAAATAGCAGTTAATTGTAGTAGATATTAATATTATTTACTTTAGATTATTGCGTTAGATAACCCAAGCAAGATGTTAGTAATTTGAAACCAGTGGTAATTATTTACATTACAGACTGTGTTAAATTTGTTAATTACAGGTACAGAAAGATTGATAAACATACAAAAGATCATTTTATTTTAAAGGATTTTGACCTCTCCTCTTCAAACTTTGTCTTACAGCAATAAAATTTTCTACAAAACTGAATATTATGACATGTCGTATACTATGAATGTTCTATACTATTAATCTTATTATATATAACAAAACATATATCATATAATTTAAGCAGTACAACTTAAAAACCAATATTTTAAGTAAATGTTTGGATTTTACGTATCGCAATAAAATAATATCACACAATATCACAAAGATACAATTAACATAATCACACGTAGAAAACTTGATTTATACACAAAGAATTTTTATACTTTAATGATTATAGAATTATATGATAATAAAATAATTACCGTAATTTGTATTATTTAAATTTTTGGAAATTATACTGTAGAACTTGATTCATTGAGAAAAAAAATGTATAATACAACTATTAGTAGCTAGTTGAAACAGAAGATTGGTTACAATAATTAAAAATATTAATTAGAACCAGTTTTTTAAAAAGTAGTAATCCTTCACGCAGAAAAATGAAACAGTTAATTTTCTCATAAAAAATTGGATCGAATCCCAGAAAACAATTTATGAATATTCTTATGATAAAGTATGAAAGAAATACTATAATAAAGTATGTGTTCTAATAAATCTGCAAAAATTCATATAAATTTCATATTTTATCATAAGTACGTTCATAAATTGTCTTCTAGGGTATGATTCATATTTATTATGGTAAAATCAACTCATTCATTTTTTTGCGTGTAGACGGATTTTCTTTTGGCCTGAAATACAATAATTTAGTAATATAAAGTTTATTTAGCCATTTTAAATGAACTCATCCCAAGTTCCACAGTATGTTTTTGTTTATATAAAAGGTCACCCCTGATTTTTACCTTTTTTGTTAATTTTAAGATCTTCTCCTTCTCGGACATCTACAAGAAGATAGCCTTTTGGAGGTCTCCTGCGAACTACAATCATGCAATACTTGTTAGTTCATTCGTAAAACTTATCTTCATTCTTTATTCCTTCAGTCGCATTAATATGTTCCCCATATTTAAAGATTAGTGTTAGATGAAAAAGATTGTTATAAATAGAGTTGTCAATAAAAAAATACATAAAGTGCATAAGCATAAATCACTCGGCACACACAAATCCAACTACTCCGAATCTTTCTTCCTTACCGGAAATGGACTTCAAATTTGCACCTTCTAGGACTGTTACGAGTATACGTCCACATGCTCCAAACTGAGCCTGTTCTGTTTATTAATATAATTTTTATAATTAAATAACATTAAATGCGTACGCAGAAAAAAAGTTGTAACAAAAATTACTATACAGTAACATTGACATAAAATTAGAGAGAGAGGTACTTGATTTAATATCAAGTATTATAAGTTAAATATTATATTCTAGATTTAATTAAAAAATAGTCTTGGGGTATTTACATTGTCCTCGGATAATATAAACCTTTCAGAAGCGTTGTAAAAACATTCATTTTAGAATAAGTTTGTTGAAAAATGGTTTGTTTTTGGAATTCGTTTGTTGAGCATTTTAAAAACGTCCATATTAGATATTAAATTAAAACGATGACTTTAAAAGTAACAAAATGAGAAGTATAAATTTAATCTTCTGAAATTATTACTTGTGAAGTTCATCCTTTGTAATCTTAAAATCTGTAAATGACGTATGGAAATAGAAATGGAAAACAGCTTACTTGAACGTTGACGTTGGAACTGCGTTTTTTCAGTCTCCAAAAACCTCCTCCTTGCTTCTAATATTCGCTTCTTCCACAGAGAACATTCGTTTGTTGAAGGGGCCAAGAGTATAATAATTTTTTTAGAATCCCTTAACTTGAGATGTTTCGATGATTGTTCAGAATTTTCATTCCCACTATTGGATCCACTGTTCGCATCGGATTCCGTCACCAAAGATAATTCATTTAAAAATAGCGGCTACAAATGTACCAAGAAGAAAAAAGTATTAATATATTACAATTAATGCACTAAAATTAAACTTAATTCAATTATAAACAATAATTTTATACTGTGATAATAATATAGTGATTATTTTTAATAAGGTAGCTTTGTTATTACCTTTCTATATAACTTAAATTTCTGGTTTTCATTGCGTTCAAATGAAAATTGTCCACTTGATAAAGATTTCAAAGGTTGCGTAAACAACATGAAATCGTTTGTGAGGAAGCATACAAGTTCTTTCCCACTTTTAGCCTAAATGAAGATTGATTATTACAACTGACATATATTAATATAGATGCGGTTAAAACATTATTTCTTTAAACAAGTCAATTATTATTTAGAATATTAAAATTAGGAATAAATTTTTTTACTAATTTATCATTTCATAAAGAATTATTTATTTAACTTATGCATAGGGTTATTTCAGAATAATAATTCAATGAAATATATATCTAACCTTGTGCAAAATTCCAAAATGTATTAATTTCCTAGGGCCAAGTGAGTTTGTCAATGAATTAAAAACTAATTGTTCTTCCAAACCTTCGCAATTAACATGAGTTTGTAACCATTCCAATCTGTCGCTGTTTTCTTGTTCTCTGACTCCTTCGTTCACCTAGTATGTAATTAATTTTTTGAATGTCATAATAACAAAGTCATATAATCGAAGAAAATTATTGTATACATAATAAAACTTTCGTATTAATATCCTCAAATTATCGTGAACATAATTCTGTATTTATTTATTTATTTATTAAAAATGACACTAATGTATGTAATGATTTAAAAATTTTAAATATAATAGTTTCAATACCTGTTTACAAAATTCTTCAGCCTTCGCAAAAGCCTCTTGAAGATATTGTTTGTCAGGATGATTATTAGGTGTATTTTCTAAAATCTATAAAATAAAATAGTATAAGAATAAATAATTATAGGAAAATAAAAATATTTCAATAAATTCTAGGATAAACTATGTTATTTATTTTACAATACATTAGAATTGATTTGAATAAATAATCACTTGAAATTCAGTATTTTAATTAATATATGCAATATATATTATCCTTTATTGTATTATTGAAAATATTTAAAATAAGTATTAATATAAATGTTATACATATTTTGTGTCTATACTTAAATTTGTATTGATATTTTAGTCGATTTATAATAAAATGAATGTAAAAAGCATATCTTTTCATCTCCACTAATAGTCATACTTAATGAAATGAACTCGTTTGACAAAAGTAACTTTTAATAACAATAAAGGATTATTTCATTTGAAATCTCACATAGTTATCTCTGTCAACTAAAAATTTTCGATTCTCTAAACTCTGTCGGATCGAAGACAAAAGATCAGTAACTAGTTGTTTGACAATGACTAATGCAGCATGTATATTAGGCAGTTTATTTATCTGGAAAAATCTTAAAAATGCGAGGTAACTTTTAAGAGATTAATATTACTGACATAACAGGTTTTCAAATTAATGAGCACCTATAGTTATTAGGAAAAAATGAAAATAAAAATTAAAATTATTCTTTAAATCTACCAAGTTAAAGAATAAAACATAAAAATTACACTTTTTCTAATAATCTTATTATTTGTCTCAACTAAAAGACTCATTTACTCCAAATTAATAATAAATAAAATATTTAATCACTTTTTAATTATAATAGTTAATAAAAAGAAGTATGTTCAAAAACCTTTGCAATGATGAGAGGGTACTTTGTAATTCGCTGCATAGGCTTGATAAGAAATGAAGTCAATGGCATTCCTTTCGTTCTGGGATCTTGTTGGCACTTCTTAACTACGTCGACAAATTCTGGTGATGTTTCGAATAATCTTTGTAAATAAGATGCTGCTGATATTTGGCAGCTGCAAAATCGTATGTAAGCTGACATCCGTGGAATCTAAACAGAATAAATTGAATAATATTCAGGAATTTTTTTTAGTTGTTTGAGCAAAAAATTGTAAATAAAAAGGGTATACTCACATTTTCACATAAAATATCTCCAATCATTCTTACGATTCCTCCGTCGCTATTATCCCGTCGTATCCTCAATGTTCTGCAAAATACATTGCATTATAGATTATGCAGGAAACACGTGCACACAAAGTGCAACTTTTCATGCCTGTACAGAATAAGGAAAGTGGCCAATTATGGTCCAGGTCAATAATGAGATATTATTGTCAATATATTAGTCAATATATCAATTCCAGGACAATTAACTGACTACTCTCATTCTGCTAAAAAATTTGAAAAAAAAAATGAATAATAAACTATATTTATATGTAACTTGTAAACTATACATTTCAGGATTACTTTAACATACGTTCAGGATTACCTTAAAAAATTTTCGTTGCACGAAATAATGTCTCGCCAGTTGATGAATATTTTATCTATTTCGTCAACTTTCAACACCAAACTGTCGAGTAATGGTTTTTCAAATACCTAGAGAAAATAGTATAAAATGTTAAATTGTAAGAATTAAATATTTGCTTTTACTTGTTCTTTTTTTATAACAAGTATAAAAATGTAAGAAAGCTTTACAATTGCTTTAAATACTTAAATACTGTCAAATTAAACGTTAGAAAAGAATCTGAAAAATTATTATGTCAAATTGAATATTTAAAAATATCATAGATTCACAGCTACGAAGCTGAATAATTTATAAAGATTTGTCATAAATAAGCAAATTCTTAAAAGTCAATCAAAGTTTAAATAAGCTTCAAATAAGCAAATTATGCAGCGTGTATAATCAATTCATTATAAGTATGTATTAAATAAGAAAAAAATATGTATATATAATAAGATTTCTGACACAATAGCATGAAAACCTCGATTAAAGCTTCGCGAGGAATCATATAAGAAAACAGTGCTATTAAAAAATGTTGTTCGTTCTGTAACAGAAATATCTTGAAAGTTCTGAACAATTCATTGGTCGGCTGTGCGGTATTCAAAATTAAGGTTCATAAGGAACCATTAGAAGTTATAAGCAAAGAAAGTATTATGAAAAAAAGACCTCTATAATAATATTTAAACTTCTTTAATCTAAGTCGTAATTCAGCAAATATCTGTGATTGAAAAGAAGAGGTCACGACCCTCACAAATTCACACTAAAGTTTAACAAAGACCATCGACTGGTGGTAAAGCACGTAACTGGTGAATGTGAAGTACCAAATTCTATTCCTTGGTCACATTTCTTTGAAATTTTCTTAAAAATACTGAAGCATAAGAAATAAATTCAGAAACAGTTCCTCAAATATAGATTATATATATTTTCATCTCGTAATGACATAATATTTCTTGATAGCTCTGTCTTCTTTTCAGCATAATACTATGCCGAAGGAAAAAGTACCATTAAATCAACATTTGATTATTCTACTTGATTCTAACATAAAACTAGATAGTTTTAGGAATACTAGAATAAATGCACCTTCACGTTGAGCTTTACTTATTGAGTATGAATGAAATGAATACTTTAACAAAAAAGACACAACATTGATACATTACAAGAGCAACATTCTGCGTTATTTAAAATTTGACAGTTAAATGTTGATTTTATGGTATTTTTGTCACTCTCGGAATGTAAACGAAAACATATCAATTTATGCACGCTTGCTTTGTACTTTTGCACTTTAATAAAAACACAAATTACTGGAAATTAGAACCAAAACTTGAGTTAAATATAAAACACAAAGAATTAAAAAATATATAAGCAATTTTACTTACTTATATTGTGTCTTTTGAGAATTTTTAGGTTGTATATGATCTTTAAATATGATTATGTGACAAGAACAGCAAAAAAACCTTATTAAATTTGTAGATTTTCTTTCCTAATATTAAAATACAAATCTAATGTAAAATAATGTTTGTTATAGTATTACGAAGATGCATTTGTAAGTGTTACAAGTGTATAAATGTGAAAAGTATTTGAACGAAGAAATAAATATTTCCAATTTGAGAATAAAGTTCCACTTGTCGAGGAAACAAAATATTACTGGTAGTTCGATATTCTACCAACCTTTTTTATATTTTCAAGTTCTTTAAAGTTATTGTTAAAATAAAATCTAAACCTAATAAAATTGTGCTAAACAGATTTCATACATTTACACCACTGACCCTTTATATAAGATATAAATGTAATTTAACAAAATCGACTTGATTTGAAGTTTAACGAAACACTTCATGTTAAAAAGCATGTACAAAGCCTGTAAAATGTTACACAAAAGCTTCAAAAATAATTTTTTTTTAACTTCGCGTATGTGTCGAATGTTTTCATATTTAAGAACTCATTTTCTTCATTGAAATACGTTAAATTATTGTAAAGGTTTGAAAAATAACAAAAGCATAAGAATTTGTTGAAAGTACTTTTCAAAATAATTGTGACATTCTACTTTTTAAGTAATACTTCATAAGATAGCATAAATGTATTCAACCGTTGGTCTCGCATTGTTGATAAAATAAATATTGTTATAAATGTACCTCGTGTACCAGTCTCATATCTTCAATGTACGCATGCTCAGTGGCAATTAATTCTTTAATGTATTCCTGACGTTTTCGTTCAGTATCGCTAAGATTTGCCATCAACATATCAGCCGTCGCATCTAAAACTGTGGACAAACGTATAAAAACAAATAGAAACCCTTAGATCTTCTTCAAATAAAGCTTTAAATAAAATGTCTAATAAAAATAAAACAAAAATAATAACAAATATAATATAAAAATCGAAATATTTAACCTAAGCATTGTTTAATGATGAAAAAAGTAGATTTATAAATGATTTGAATAAATCAAGAAAATAAAATATAAATCTGATAATATATCTTAAATATATAAAATAATAATAATAATATACGAAAAACAACATTCTAGTTATATTTACAATACTGTTCTGTAGGATTAGGATATACACTGGACTCTCGTTCTTTGTGGCTCCCGTACTCGTTGGTACGCAGAGCGGTACAATATTTCACAATGCAAGTATATCCTAATCTCACAATACGGTCTTGTAAGCATTACTAGCAACTTCCTTCCTGTGTACCAAAAACAACAATGACATTCAACGAATTGTAACCCTGCTAGGATTCGTGCACTTAACGTATCCGGTTCGCGCAAGAGAGAACTAAAAACAACGATACTTTACAACAGACAAATACTTTATTTCAATCGTTGCAAGTTAAAGCACTTGTGTATGCTATATTAGTGTACAAATGTGTGTGTACGTGTTGGTATGTGTATGTGAAATACTCATCAAGGGCGCAAACATCCTGCATGGGATACTAATCGGTTTCATTATTATTATTTTGCCATAAATTTGGTACGAGGTTCGAAATGAAACGTTGCAGTTGCGCTCGAAGAATGCAAGCCGCGTGAACAACCGGTTATAAATTTGTATTTGCCCAGCCGATCGTCCGCTCCCGCACGGTACGCGAAAAACATGGGGGTGGGGGAGAAAAAAAAAAGTCTTTCAATCGCAACGATACTTTTCGTGGAATAGTAGATTACGCAGATTTCATTGTTCATAAATATCCATTATGGTTGAGTACGTAATTATCAATATGTCTTGTATAATGATAACGTTTTTTTCTTCTTTTGCATCAAAACTTGCATCACACTCGTCGCACCGACGCAAAACTTCGCCTGAAAGTCGCTCGTTATCCTTCACCGATCGTTTCCTTCGACGCATCTTGGTTCCCTTCAATCGTCCATCTGTTTGCTCGCATTTAATAAATAATCGTACGTCTATATATATCTTATTGCACATGAGACCATAGGGGATCGTGGTAAACAACAGTGTATTTAATCGTAACGTAATTAAGATCTTTACTCAAATATAAATATCGTTTTGCTTTTCAATAAATATCTTATCTCAATTATGCACGAGGCGTCACAGAAAAAGGATACAAATTTAGTGCCACTAAAGTGCTTTAACGTCCAACGGAAGTTCGATGAAGGAAAAGAAACAAAACTGGGAATAAAAAGAAAAAAAAAAAAAGAAAGGAACAAGAAAGTCAAAATTGAGGCACACGATTAATATTCGTCGTACATTCTAACTACAACATTATTGTCCTCGAAAAATTCCAAGACTTTTTGTTACTGTTACCAACTAGTGTATGCTGAGACTTAGATTGTCCCCCCCCCCCCCTCCCACGTACCAAAAGCAATTTGAATCCTTTTTCCCATTAACTCCCTTATTTCATCGTTATATACTTGCGTAATTATTTGAGTACACTGTGAGTTATAATAGCTTTAATGCCATGGTAATATACTCGGTACAATGAAAAGTCCTCGTACTGCCTTAGACAAAGCGCTACGCAAATAAAGTTCAGTCGCGATAGAACCCGCCTAGCTCCAACTATTCGCGTACCTATCCCAACGGCTGACATTGTCATAACGAAACAAGGACAAAAGGATCGGCGAGCTGCGCGCGCTCTATCGCACATTGTCTTCACGAATACAGTTCGGTTCGAATGTTTCATGTTATCGTCATAAATGGCATCGTGGCTCGGAAATGACGCTGCCCAAAATCATTCGGGACCATTGCCATCGGAACCCGGATCTTCTGGTACCAAATCGCTCCAAAAATTGGACTAGACTGTTTTCTCATTGCTATCATTAATTTCTCGTTTATCAATTCGGTAAATTGAACAGAATGTTGCGACCATTTTTACAGCGATCGGTAACCAATAAATAGGAACAATGTCCTCGAACGAGTCTATCAATACACACAGTCTCTAATAACAGAACGTTCGCGGATCAAACGCAATCGATTAAAATTATCCTCCCGACTTGCAATGACCATTGCAATCGACTTAAACAATAATGGACTTGGAGCTAATCGACTTTCTAGCTTCTGGCAGTTATTTCTTCCCATTGAACTGAATGCTTATCGACGTTTACAGTCAATGGTATTTACAAATAATACAGAACTTGGAACGACGCGTATTTGTCGTTGTGCATTGAGAAAAAAAATGGTACTAAAATTTGATGAGATTTGCATTAATTGAACTATTCTTACAAGCGTAATAAATTCTTCAATTGATTACAAGTTTTTATTTGAAAAGCTATTCAATCGTCTCGTTTATTTTCATCCGACATTCATATTTGACGCCTTTTACATTTGGCGCGGATTTTATATAACTGCAACAATAAATACACTGAGCCTTGCTTTTTGAGAATCGAATAAGAATTCATGCGAAATTTTAACACAATACATGCTAAAATTGCTCACTTCACAATCGTACCAGTCAATATATGTCACCTTTGTTTTTTCTCAATGTAAAACAACGAAAATATAAATCAAACTTCGCAGTCTAGAAAGTTGATCCACGGAAATGTAACCTACGCACTTATACGATGAGACCGTACAATTTCTTTGCTTCGTTTCGCGTCACTTCCATTCGGAGACATCCTTAAATTACGTCCCGCGAATATTTCAACGTGTTCAAAATAGCACGGCGCTCTTTACGAATGTCTTCTTTAATGGCGGTACAACTATGGCGTACAACGCCATGCTCGTCAATTCGTCCGAGCCGAAACGGGGTCAAGTGAATGTCAATTACGATTTACAAAATCAGTCTACCAACAGAGAACTATTACCGGCTCTATTTTGAGCAAACGATTGTAACAATATTAATAAGTACAGAACGAAACGTACAAGTGAAGGCGAAGCGTCAAGTCAAATTGCCATAGAACTGGTGCATTTGTAATTGGTATTAATGAAACGATGATGTTGTGTGAAAAGCTTTGATGATTTCCTATCGGTAGAACAATTTTGACTTAAGCGAAAGGACTTCATCACCGTGGCAGTAAAAGTTGCAGTGAAAAGCGATAAAACATTTGATGGCTTCGCTGCAATTTGGAGCTTTTACTATAATTTTACTATGACGCCAAATTTAATTAAAAAAACACACCAGTCTAGGGTAAAACGACCGACTTATCGCCTCAAGACTTTTTGGGCTCGAAGATGCGACTTCGTCCCATCTAATAATAAATACAATGTAGTAAAATATCGTCTACATTTTCAGAGCGAGAAAAGGGAGCGATCTCGTAATACGCCTCTAAAACCGATAACTACACTGAGAGAAATATACGATTATTGTAACCTATTTTTCTCACCAGATGTTTGTAATCTGAATGCATAAGGCAGTGATTTTAAAAAGTACTATCACCGATACGACAACTAAAATGAATTTTAAAAATTATATCCGTATTATTTATACATAGAAAGCTTTTTTTTTCCAACGAGAAATGAACTCAAATTGCAATCGTTCTAATGTGTTGAATGTTGACAACTTAACCACTCAGCCACGAGTTATTTTAATTTACCTAGTCTTCTTTAGGTATATAAAGTTTAATTGTACATCAGAGAATTTCAAACCACTGTTTTCGATGATTATAAGCCTTATGCATTCGCTTTACTAACATAAATCGTACTTTACTCTATCATATTTTTCTCAGTGTAAGCGAACGCACGAGATTATTAAGACAAAATAAATTCTCTGGCTCTGCGCAAACGAACAGTGAATACGTTTTCCCTCGTCTCCTTTCGTGTCAACGGCTATTCCATACAACAATCTACCTAGGCCAACTGATCAGTATTACAGGATTAGGAATGTCACTTCGTTCAACAAAGTCGCACGTTTTCGACACGCCGCTTCAATTAACGTATTACTTACAACTTACAACAGGTTTTTCGCATTCTTTGAGTAGGCTTTCGCGAGTCGAATTGGCTAACTTACATTCGTAAATATTGTTACTTCGAAGTAACTTATTAGAATTCACATTATCCGGTACAATTATAAATAAAGAAAACAGAACTCTATAAAAAAAATCGCATAAAACGTGTATTAAAATTTGCAAACAATTAAAACGGATATAGACATAATACACGGAGAGAAAAAACATACCAATTTTTCATTTACAAAAAATTTTACTGCATAGTTTTGTACAATCTGACATTGTTTGTCCAGTAAAGTTGTAAATTTTGGTAAACTATTTTATAACAGCTTTATGAGTGACATTTAGTGGATTGAACATAACATAAAAATGTTGTAACAAATTAGAATTAATTGTACCAAAATTGAAAATGCACTGATGCTTAAATATTCCTTTTCCTCCGTATATTTATATATATCTTATTAATCCAAATTTATATGGAACAAGTATCGTAAGTAAAAAATGTTAAGCTGTATATTTATTGGAATAAAAAAAAAAGTCTCGTTCTTATTGAATTTTGTTTTCATTTGAGTGTCGAATCAAACCCAGCGCAAAACTTGTGACTAGTTGGGTTAAACTTAATTAAATATACATTGTGCACGCATCTTCGTTTCCATAACCAGACAAGAAATCTACAATCGATGCCACTTTCTTGGATGATCTTACAAAGATCATAAAGTATGAAATTTTTATTTTAATGTATTCAAAATGATGCCTCGAGTATTGTACATCCTGTTGAATGTTTCTAAAATGTTTGTTAAAAATATTAAATCAAAGAAAGTGCCATGCACCATAAAACTCATACGCTTAAGTATCTTCATGAAATTTCTATAGCAAATAAAGAATCAAACATTTAAGGTGATATTCGCAACGCAAGTGAACATCCGCACGACGGATACTAGAACATGCATTTCTGAGTCATAATACAGATAAGAATAGTATGTAAAAATATTTAGTCTTAGTTTATTTCGTGCATTAAAATATGTTTGTTCTTTCATTTTATGTGTGATCGCGTATACAAATTTGTCGATACACTTTATTTGAGGTAGTTTAATCGCGGTACCAATTTAAGTAGCACATCATTCCTATTATCAATACTGCTACAATTACTATTACAATTATTGTTATTATTCTCGTTAAAGAACAAGTGTATGTAAATTTGAAAATCATATTTATTTAAAGTAAATTTATGAAGAAGTGTAAATTGGCTTAGGTATTTACATTGTTCTGGTAAATTGTACAAATTTCAAAAATCATAATTTTGATTGTTTTTAACAAGTAACGTTCTTCGCGTTGAAATTAACATTACGCCAGGTAAAATTTTAAAACAATTATATACATGCGGTATGAAATTTACATTATGTATTTAGCCATCTAGTGAAAATAGTTATATTATTACTATTTTACTATGACTATACATCATTTACAAACATTCCTTATTTTTTTTTACAATTTTGCGAATACAATACATAAAATTTTCTGGAATTTATGAAAATAAATGTTTCCGCCATACCTTAAATCACGAGACAAAAATTACTTCTATTTGTAACTTAATTTAATTGCAAAAATTGAAATCAGCTGCCATTTAAATAACTCCATGTGATGCAAATTGTTGACTTTGTCACTGGACGTTATTTGAATCTACTAAAAATATGACAACTTTATGATCTCCTTCCAATCACCTCAACGTGTATTTAAATGATTATTTCAACAATGCCAACCTTGCGGACAGTTATAAGAAATTTGCATTCTGAAGCTGGAATTTGAAAAAAAAAAAGAAAAAGAAAAATTGAAACACTTCTTTCATTTACAAACTATTCGTTTTACACTGTTAAGACATTGCCCTTGGATTGCAGATAAAGTACCTCAAATAAACCAGATATTTTCATTATTGTTCATACAATTGCTCGCAACTGCAACATCATCGTTTAATACTATCCACTCTTATATCCTCGTTTAATTGCCTCGCTCAATCATTTTGAGATTCATTACCAATACCAAATTTGGATTTGTCACTATCAACGAACCCGATCTACAGCGTTCCACTGATTATCATCACGACCATGAGAAATGCACCTTCCAGCATCAATTGTCTAAGTAACGAGAACCGCTCGGAAGTTTCGTTCCATTTTATTTCGGTTCGTCAACGTCGCCAAGTATTTTACGCTCGAAACAACGACGGCCTAATCTACGGTAAGGTTGTGGTTTGGGTTTACAAAACAAGATTCTAAGTTATCGCGAGAAGATCTATAAACGGTGAAACGTGGGCGGGGCGTTCCAATTGACAGTCGTTCCTTTAATCAGCTTTTAAAATGCACTGATGCGTAATAAGTTATAAATTGTATTTAATTGGATCGCCCGCGCGCACGATCCAACTTTCATTATCGTTTCTTCCTTTATTCATCTTCTTCTTTTTTTTCATTTTCCTCTTTTTTTCGCGAAAGCTAACGACTGAGTTGTTTGTACTTCCTATATAGTAAAAGCCTAAACGCTAATCATGTTCCTACGACGAAATAACTTCACTTTTATTCCGCACTTAAACCGCTCTCAACGTCTTTTCGTTTTTTTTTCTTTTTTTTTCTTTCATTTTATACATATAATATATATATATATAACACAATGAAGTGATCGAACAACCGATTTATAAAGTTAAATATCAATGTCATAACTGAAGGTTTTACTTCTTTTTCATTATGTTCTGATCTTTTTTCTTTCTTTTTCTTTTTTTTTTTTTTGTTTTCCTATCCATTTTTCTTGTTTAATGTATCATTATCATGTAACAATGTCTACGAAGGTACGGAGGAATTGAGAAAGGACACCCACACCGTTTTCGGGAAAAGGTATTTTTTTGAGCTCGCACAAAATTGCAACCATCACCAAAACACCCTTACGATGGCCCTTCGACGCGTCTCTCGGAGCTAGATGCGCTTTGCTTTCAACATCGCCAAGTAGATTGCGCACTCATTATTGTACTGTCAGTATCGTCTGTCATAGACTGCGTTGTGTTGCGGCGCTGCTTATCCTTTATGCTGCATGTCAAGCAGAGGCGAAAGTCAAATTAGTTATGAAGAAAGGTTGGAAAGAATACTAAAATTTAGTAGGTGTTCAGCGTATTAAATTAGTCATCAAGGTACTAAGTTTTGATTTTAGCTCTCTCTTTTTTTTTAAACATTTATTATCATTGTTATAAGACTGAATAAACTGTAGAAAATTTTATGCAAAGATCTACTAATAATTAGCCTTGATCGATCAACTTGTTCCAACGATTTGGATTAAATGTCAGTACTTAATTTAATAAAAGGACGACTATTGATACAAATTGTAGCTAAATTGTGACTCGCTTAAAAGTGCGTATTTAATTATTGTAAAAGTATTGCATGTAATAATAATTTATTTTTATTTCTTTAGTTCGGATGTTCATCATTGATTAATTGGTTTCTTTGGTTGTTATTTGCCAATCAATTAATGTTATGCACAGTATTTTTATAAAAAAAAAACAGATACATATTATGAACAGAGTTAAAATTTAATTAAAATTTTCATTAGTATCAAAATTATATTAAATTATGTATTGATAATTAATTTGAACATCAAATCTACTATATTTTTGGTTACGTTTAAAATATTTGTGAAAAATAACAAATGTTCCTACAAATAATAGTGCGTTATTAAAAATATATTACAAATTTACTTCTATTTACAGTAAAAATTGTCGCCTTTAAATTTAAACCTTAAAATTCATCAGAAATACATTGCATATGGTTGAATTATTAGAATATATTTTCATATAAAAATTTCCCAAGTGTAAACAACTTGGTTTTTGTAATTTATTTAACAATGATAACAAATAACATTAAATTATTTTATCATATTAACATAAAAGCATAAGTAAGATATTGGAATATTTAATATAATATAACTATATTATTGTTTAGAATTATATTATTATTACACTACACAACTACAACTTAACATTTTTTAAAGTTACTTTTTCTCACGACTTAGGGCATGGAAGTTTCACGAATAAAAAATTGAAATTCAACGCCATTATTAATTACAAAATTCTACGAATGTAAAAAATAGATATTGATTTTCAAAAGTTCAGTAAAATATAAACTGATGTATGAAGGTTGCGAACTCTTTAAGTAACATTTTTAACAGATTATTCCAAATTACTAAATAATCTAGTAATGCTAGTGGTTAATATTACTTTCTTTTTCTTTGTGCAAAATATATCAACAACTAATAGTTTAATAACGCTAAACACCTAATTTCAATTCTTCAGCTTGTAACTCAGATTGTCTGTTTACTGACCAAAACTTCTTTTAATAAATTAGAGATACTTAATTAGTTTATATTATTAATGTTAATTGATTAATTTTTTTCGCATTCATTTCAGTGTTGATAATGTAAATTTTCGATTAAATAACAAAGTTAATAATTCATACCAAAAATGTAAAAAAAAAAAAAAATATCATTGATCGTCATTACAGTTTTAAATTTACGCAAAAATATATGAATAATATTATAAAATTTAATTGTTGATTATAGATATCTGACTATTTAATTGGTTTCGCACTGTCAATTTATACAGAAAACAACGTTTAATTTATAAACTAGCGCATTATTTGGTCAATAATCAGAAAATGTAAAATGAAAAACAGTACTGTTAGCATAGACTGACTGTAAATCAGTGATGCCAGAAATGGGCCGCGGCCTCAAAGTCGGCTCTGAAGCCGTGAGTTCGGAAACCAATCGAAGTCAGCCGAACAGTCGTGACGATTCACGCACACATACACAATTC
>JABFPN010001807.1:0-26235 GCA_022817305.1 Leptoteleia sp. ZL-2020 | reverse complement strand
ATTGGATGTCTTTTGGCATGATGGTAACTCTCTTGGCATGGATAGCGCAAAGATTTGTATCTTCGAACAATCCAACTAAGTAAGCTTCACTGGCTTCTTGCAGAGCCATAACGGCAGAACTTTGGAACCTTAAATCAGTTTTGAAATCTTGTGCAATTTCACGCACAAGCCGTTGGAAAGGCAATTTACGGATGAGCAATTCCGTACTTTTCTGGTAGCGACGGATCTCACGAAGAGCCACAGTTCCAGGTCTATAACGATGTGGTTTTTTAACTCCTCCGGTTGCGGGAGCACTTTTCCTTGCAGCCTTCGTAGCGAGCTGCTTACGAGGTGCCTTTCCTCCAGTTGACTTACGAGCAGTTTGCTTAGTACGAGCCATGGTGTTCCGTTTGAATTGAACCCAACGAATGTGACAAGTAACTCTGAAAATTCGACCTTTATAGACTACGTCGACCAATAGCGTTACTCGACGCGTTCTCTGCCCTCTGATTGGTTGAAAAAATTTGGCCCGGCGAAATGTACTTCGCAAGCATTCTTGTTGATGTTTTGAACTGTGATCGTTCGATTGAATGATATACAGCATGTGTTTTCTTTTATGATTTGAATTTACAGAATGTATTCATCAATGAAAACAGAATTGTATGAATTCTTACATTTTGTACAAAACGTTAAAAACTTCAAAATTAAGGGATACGTAAACTATAATATTATTAGTTTATATATATTATATATTATTTTCATAACTTTAATTTTGTAGTTTACAAGAATTCTTCATTATTTAACATAATCTTACTTTTAGCATATTACAGTAAAATAAATTAAATTTTTATATACACTGTAATAATGTATTATGATATTTTTAAAATTCCTGTTGTAATAAATATTAATAAAATATCGTGTTCGTTTTTGTTACTTTATATCGGTCAGCTTAAGTTATAATACAATGAAATTTAACTGTCTAAAATAAAATAATCTAATTCTGACATTAATACCTATTTAATAGTGCTATGAGATAAGAAAATATGTTATTAATAAATTAAAATTATTAACTGGAATAATGTTTTGTACTTTTGTAAACTCAACTACGCATTGGAATTCGCATCATTCTTCAATAATGGAAGTTTCCATAAAATATTTTTCGGAACAATACCATTGTCGACTGCTAAAAGCGTCAACTTCAATGTTTTTGTTTACATTTCAAGGAAGCTCGTATTCACGTACCTTACTTTTTATTAAGAAAAGGCCGTTTATGTTTGGCTTGTACCATAACATTAATAAAAGAAAACACGTGCATATTTGAAATGAATAACATTTCTTGTTTATAAGATTCTATTCTTTTAGACACTTCTTTTTTCTTTTTTTGATTTTATAATATATTTCAGTAACTTGTATACACATGTATATATTATTTATCAGCGTTTCAATGTAAATAAATTAAGATAAAATATCAAAATTTAGTGCAAACAATCAATTTCATTGACAAACTTAAATGTATCGACAAGGATAATTAAATATTCCTAATAATTTAATTTAATTGTATATACTACAACAGATATATTATCACTATTATAATTATATGATAATATAAACTGTATCATTTAAACAAAACCATATAATTATTTACAAATTTAAAGAATTATACAATTATTTCTAATTGTCAAATCCTTAATTTATAAGAATGTAATATTTAAAACTCGTTTCTTTGCTTTAAAAAACAGTAATTTTTCCTGAAATACGGATGTACATCTGAAACACAGTTAAAAAACTGCAATTTTTTCCGTTCTATTATTCTCAGTTTATATATAATAAGTTATATCTGCTTATAGAAATGTTTTTTAACCGTGAACAGTAAAAAACTATATCTCATTTTCATGAATTTTTACATCAACAAAATGTTTTGATTCAACCGAAAAGGCAAATACGCTATTGAACTGAAGAAAATAAACAAACATTGTTCTCAATTACGCAAAAGTAAAGTAAAGGAAATATATAATAATAAACGAATATTTGTATGGATACAAAAGGCCTTAAAATGTAATGAAAAAGGAAACAAAGTAATTTTTTGTTTCGACCTAGAATATCAATATTG
The DNA here is from genome assembly GCA_022817305.1 of Leptoteleia sp. ZL-2020. Taxonomy (NCBI): domain Eukaryota; kingdom Metazoa; phylum Arthropoda; class Insecta; order Hymenoptera; family Scelionidae; genus Leptoteleia; species Leptoteleia sp. ZL-2020. The sequence goes on along the minus strand of JABFPN010001807.1, from coordinate 24,146 downwards.
GCAAAGAAACGGGTTAATGGTGGAAGAAAATTACTTTGTTTCGTTTTTCATTACATATTTGTTGACTTAATAATTTTCAGTTTATTATACTTATTATATTAAATTTATTTATAATAACATTATTGTATTATTTACTTGTTATTTTAATTATTATTTCACTAATTTCTATGTTATTTCTTAGAATTATAAATCTCTAAGCGTGATTCTGAAACAATTTTTTTCTACATTTTCCAACTCTCTGATATTATCCTTTGGCCATATTGTAAACAAACTTACATCTCTGTTTCCATTTTTTGTAAGTTTAATTCTCAATTAAAGTTTTTCCCTCAAAATTTTATCCAAAAAATTCAAACATAAACACAATATTATGTATATTGTTTATATACATATCTTGTTCCGTGCACGCACTATATTTCTCAACTTTCAAACGAGATAATTTATATAAAAATGAGGAAAAAAGCCATAGGTACTAAAACAATATTAAAACACGCATTAGTATTATGATTGCAATAAATATTTATCATGAAAAACCCCGGTTAAATTACATTTGTGCAAATAATTATTTTCTACTGCGCAGTAAATTAGTTGCTTGCACAACCTTCACATTAGGCTCCTAAAAAAGGGTATTAGTTCGAGTAATTCAATAAAACAATTATGTAAATAAATAAAGCATAAAATAAGCTATCATCCCCCGCCCTTAACGACGTTCTTTTTCTTTTAATTCAGGAATTATAATTAATTATTTCTGTGTTGTCCTCGCCGCACCGAACGTAAACAAAAGTTCAATCGATAATTTGCGCACTTAGGCAATTCAAATAAACACTTATTTTATACCAAACGGTGCCGCGGTTATTAAACAATAGTAATATAAAAAGATTTCCATAAAAATGTTAATTAAAACATTGGTTATGGTGGTTTTAATCGAAAGGAGCTTCGGCAAACTCGACCGACGTGTTCTCAGTTGTTCAAGGATTATCGCTCGGGCGTTTCTCCAAGGTCCGTGCTCAGTAGTTAAGCTCGCCGCTTTGGCGCGTTACGTTACTAACTGTCAACTCTACGAACTTATTCGTTGTTGTTTGAAGTGTGTTAACCTTGAGATATTTGTCATAATCATGACTGATAAACCAGCAACCGAAGTTGTCTCTGCTCCTCCGGCTCCAGCTAAGAAGCAGGCAGTTGCAAAGGATGCGAAGATTACCAAACCGCGTACAAAACCAAATCATCCGCCAACATCTGAGATGGTCTTGAACGCAATCAAGTCGTTAAAGGAACGCAATGGATCATCCCTTCAGGCTATTAAAAAATACATCGCTACGACTTACATTGTGGACGTTGAGAAGCAATCACCTTTCATCAGGAAATACTTGAAGCAAGCTGTGGAACAAACCGTTTTAATTCAGACCAAAGGTAAAGGTGCTTCCGGATCGTTCAAAGTGAATAACGCCAAAACTGAGAGCAAAGCAAAGCCGAAAGTTACCAAAGTTGTTAAGAAAGAGGCTAAGAAAGCTCCGGCTGTGGCAAACAAGGCGAAAACCGTGACTACGAGTCCGAAAAAGACGGTGAAAAAAGCAGCCACGGTGGCTAAGAAGCCCGCTGCAAAGAAACCAGCAGTTGCCAAGAAAAGTGTAGTTGAGAAAGTTGCTGCTAAGAAATCCGTCGTCAAGAAAACAGCAAAGGCACCTACAAAACCGAAGACCCCAAAACCAAAAAAAACGGTTGCAAAGAAGACCGCTGCGAAGAAGTAAGAATTCCATGATCCGAAAATTGTAGCAATGCTACGCCAAACAACCGGCCCTTTTCAGGGCCACCAAATAAATCTGACGAAAAATATACATTTGGATATTACAATTACGATTACTTGTTTATTTATTACGAACTATAATATTCCTTACAACTTTTAAGTTCTTTAGCATTTACAAAGATTTTAACTTGCATTTTACTCATTTAGAACGAACAATATTTTATAAAAAAAACAATAAGTAGTACATTATATCATTTATAACTAATAATACATTTTAATAACCTATTCAAAGTTACAATTTAATGCTTCGTGAATAACTGAAAATTTTAAGTTTTTGTTTCGTAAAAAGTAAGTATATTTTATTATATTATATTTCATATGTATAAATAAAATCACACTTTATCTTCTTAATAATAAAAACATTTTAAAAATATCGAATTTAAATTTGATCTAAGAATACACTATTAATGTTAAAAAACTATCAAGTATACTAATGGCACTGAAAATGAATCATTGTCAATAAAACATAGTATCAACGAACTTAGTTTTTCTTTTGTGTTTAAATAATCAATACAATATTTTATATGTAAATAAACAATATTATTCTCTTTACTTCATTAATTTAATGTTCCAAATATGTGTAGTAAACATTGCTTTTTTTTATGAAATCAATACAATTATATTTGCGTTAATTACAAATTGAGAAAAATAAGAGCTTGCCGTTCAAAAGGTAATAGATAAAAATAAATAAGAATAGCAGTTTTAACAAAAAATAAATAAAATTAACTTGTTTGTGATTTGTACGTATTATGATTATAGCATTATTATTCTGCTTTTAAGAATTAGTTAAAAAGCCTTAAATATAAATACTTTTATTTAAACATAAAATTTATACATTTTTATAATTTTTAACGATTATAACAAATATAAGAAATAATCGTATAAAGTTTGTTTGTTTGAAAAATATCTTTATTATCTTTTAATTATTACATAACGTACTTATTATAATTTATACATATTTATTGATAATCAAACGAACTCCTGAGTGAAGTTCGATTGTAATTATACGTAAGTCTCGTTCTCACGATATAACATGTAGTACCGATTCCTGAGGTAGATGTCGCCACACTATTCAGAGTAAAAAAGAGAATCACCGGATTACCCTCATGTATCCTCTCCATACCGTTTCTTCATAATTTTAGAGTTAAGTCGTTAGTCATTTCAAGTCCAAAAATTTTTTTTTTTTTTTTTTTTTTTTTGGGTAGAATCAGAATCCTCAATAAAAAGTGATTCTCATACCATCCGTTATCTTTTAATTGCCCATTACTTTGTTCCATTTCTACTGTTCCTTCACTAAGGTGAAATGAAATCTATTCGCAAATTCTTTTACCTTGCCTTAAATCTTTTTGCCTAAAACTACTCATTTTTACTCTTTGAAATTTAATCTATCATTATTACCATTTTAGACATTGTACTACCTATTCATACATTTTCGAAGGCCACAAATAATTTTACGCCATCCTACTCCTTTTCCTTAACTGTATACATCTAATTATCATCAGATTTCTTTCCATCGTTAGATGCTTCCAAAAAATGTTCAAAGAGATAAAAAAAGAAATTGATGTTTTCGACAGTATTTCAACAGGATTTCCGTGATAATGTTCAAACAACGTAACTGTCTATATCCCTTAAAACCCCAACTGTCGAATTAAGCAATAAAACTGGACAAATATTCCAAATCTGAATTGGAAACCGCGTTGCCCTCGTCGGCCAGAGAACGTCGTATAAATTCGCAGACATGCTTTGGAGTGTGGAAGTCCATCGAAAACGCGACAACAAAGCTCCAGACGCGGCGTTCCGTCCTGCTCGCACGGCCGGGAATTCGAAGGATGCCGGTCGGGGAGGGTCGGTGGGGGCAGTGATGCCAGAATCGAGAAGCGGTCGAGTCGGTTCTCTCCGTCGGCCGCGCGGTCCCGGGCCGCCAACAGAGCGAGATAGCCAAACAGCCGCGTCTTGGTTCTGGCACCACGGGGTGGGGGTAGGCGGACGGAGCAGGGGTATGGGTGGTGGGAGTTCAGTCGAGGGGGAGGGGGAGGGGGGGGGCTTCGGAAATGGCCGCGGGAAAGTAGGTAGAGAGCGAGAGCGGGCCAATGCTGTCGGTTGGTGGCGTTGTCGGCGGCAGAACTCGACGAGAAAAGCGTTTCCGCGCTCGTTGTTCCAGCTGGTGCGCGCGCGTGCGTCTCTCGAGTGCGTTTCGGGCCGCGATGCCGTGACCCGCGTGGCGTTCCCGACTTGCCTGAATACCGCCACCCAGTGCTGCCAGCGATCGAGCGGTTTTCGCGGACGTTCGCCAAGGTATAAATTAACCGGGGCCAGAATGTCAGCCAAACTAGCCGCAAAATGAAGAAGCGGGCCGCCAAGGCTCTCGTGTCCAAGCTTGTCTGCTGTTGAGTAGCTGAAAGTAATGCTGGCCGAGTGGTGGGATGATTGATGGGCGAGTTTGAGTCGGTGATGCTGTTTCGACACGTCCGCGTCCGCTGTCATTTCAATTCATGAATGCGATTCAAGAGCTGCGCTAAAAAAAAATCAACAACGTAACAGTGAAAGAGCGACAAAGAGAGACAGGAAGAGGGGGGACAAGGAAGCGAAATAGAATAGAGCAGAGGGAGAGCGAGGGAGCGCGTGCGCGTGAGAGAGTAAAAGAGAGAACCGATTAGGAAGAGGCGTCTCGCACCTCGTGGAAGAGCATGGCCGGTGACGGCACAGCGACGTCGAACAATGAACGAGGTCGGGGGTGCAAGGGGACGGACGGCGACGCGGCCACCGACGGCGAGGAGGAGGAGGAGGATCAGGGAGCGCGGGACGCCGGGGAGCCACATACTCGAGTGGGCGGCATTCTGGAATGCGGGCTTCCCATCAGTAATTCTGCCGGCCAGCAACGAGTCGTGAACCCCATCGCCGGCGGCCTCTGCCGCTACGGCGCCAGAGTCGTGCGTAGTGGCATGACTTTCGTCGAGATCTGCCAGGTGAGCCAGTTTCGGCGGCCACGACTTTTAATCACTCAAGATGGAATGCACGCACCCAGCAACATAAAACACCACGTTATACACTCGTGACATAACAACGTCCTAATACATTCAAAAGCACTGCTCCCTTGTCCTTAGCTATAATACATCTGCCATATGATTCGCTTTATATGTTTACCATTCTCCGTCCATGTAACTTCATAGACACCAAATACTTATGGACACCAATAGATGCAACTAGAATTCATGGGCAAAAAGCACATAGACACTAATAGAAATATTTTTGAAGAACTTTAACTTTATATACTATTCGATACTAATATAATGCTTGAAATATATGTAAAGCTTAATAAATACATATCCCAACAGAAATCTTGGACAAACATAGATACTAGTAGATGTAATTTGCTCAACTAGGTAAATATGGAAAATACGATAAAATTAATGCCTACACAATATGATGCAACTTATCCAACCTTCAATTTGCAAGTGAAGAAACTAATAATAATGTGGAATATTGAAAAATCTGTAACAATAGTAGAAGAGATTCTTAACTTGAAATAAGTTCTTAAATAGTTATTCCATTTTTAACAATGGCGTTTGGTAATATGTATTTCCATTTGAGGATTGGAAATAAAAAACACTAAACTGGATACCCAATTTAAACCTTATAATATTAGAAAATTGGAAAGTCAATATTTATATTTGATAAATAAAAAAACGTGAAAAATTAAACAAGCTATCAGGATACTAGCTGTTTTTTAGAAGATCTACATATATTAGATGTAAAATCATTAAGAATTACTATACCTTAAAGCAAAGCCAGTTGTACGATATAGAAAAATTACATTTAATTATAAAGATTTTTCATTTACACTTTAAATAAAGTAAATACAAGTAGTTGCCGTTATAAAAGTAAATCCTTTTTAAAAAGAAATGAAAACAAACAAAACCTCTAACTGTACTAGTTAAAAAATGTATTAATTTATTTTGTGTTGTTTTTATTCTCATTTTTTTTTATTAAAGTATGTCTATAAATCTATTATTACTATAGTTATTACTATTCTTAAATTGTACGAAAATCATATTCTAATTTAAATTATTATTTTAATAAACTTTTTTTAGAAACAATTGAAGACTAAATTGATACTTTAAATCTTAAAAAAATACATTAGAAACATTAAATACTTATGAATAATGTTGATTGAACTTCAGTGTCTTTTCCACATGATATAATAAACACTTAGTCATTATTCAAACAGTTAAGGAAGAATTTATTCTCTATCACCTTTGATCATTTCTTACATTCCAATTATAAAAACTGTTGTGGCCATGTAAAAATAAATTTATGATCTTATGATTTTAACTACAAGACTAACTTGGCAATGTTTCTTTTTTAATTATGTATAAAGAACTAACTTTACAAACACTGATTATAACTATTTTTATTAGATTATTGAAGCGCGCCCGGATACAGTGCATCTGTGCTTGTTTAATAAATCAATAAAATCACATCCCTTTTTTACAGTGTAAGAGTAAAATTATCAGTTTATAATATTGCATTGAATATTTAATAATCACTCAACGCAATACGCAACACAGTAACAATAAATATTCAAAAATATTTCTATATTCATCTTCATGATAAATACTTGTAGTATATTTTTGGAATATGAAAAACGTAAGAGTGGAATATGTAGAATATACTACAAATAATTTTGCACTCGAACATTAAAATATTTCTTTGTTATATTCAAAGATTAGAATGTGCCAAAAATTTCATTGGCTATTGCAAAATACAACACGGGAAGGTCTTCGAACCTTCTAAAATCGATTTCGATAGCAAACTGACCAAATAATTGCTTATTACCCAGACCCTTCCTGCACTTGATTGCAACGTTAAAAATAAAGCAATGTCTTCATCGATAACAAAACAATTGAGTTTTTTAATTTTGGTTTCATTTCAAAAGATTGAATTTAAATTATATAATGATAAGGAATGTAATATAGACAGAAACACAAGATTATTTCTAACACTTGAAAAGGACCTAAACAAAAGGTCGAAAAGTCGTGTAAGTCACTAAAATAATAAATTATTGAACCAAATTGAAATATATTCATTTGTCAGTCAATACAAAGAATTAAAAACAACACACAGACAAGTAAACGTATATTAAATAAAGAAACTTAAAAAAAGTCATTAAAATGATAAAGATAATAAAAACAAAGCATCGAGAAGAATTAAGTGATTTTTAAAGCAAACAAAATGGATACGTTTAGTTAACGCAAACCGTACAGTCCAGCCTGACACATAGCAACAACGGCTTATTAAATGCATTTCAAACACATCGTTATCATGCACGCATTCGTCGAATTCAAATGAAATACTTCGCTCCTTTTTTTTACATTCTGCAGATGATAAAATTCAACTTTCTCCTCTATAGATAACAAAGTCAATAATCACATTCCAGTATTAAAATGAGTTCAACTATTTAATACCGAGTAACAGTACCACTGCGTCAATTGATTTAATTTCCACTGATAATCTCTATCGCTTTTAAGTGAATTTAAATAACTTCAAATCGCTGCAGTTCAATATCAAGACATGTACCATTTTTGAGTATACAAGACTGTCAATATTTTTCGACTTCCATAATCGTTTAAAAATCGTTCACATTCCAGACAAATAATCGTGCTGGTTCTTACAAATGCTATTAATTGGTATTTAAAAAAGTACATATAAAGCATTGTATTGTTATTAATACGCTGGAAATTGTGAAGCTTTTTTTGTACTCTTCCTTGTCCCAAGATGAAATAGAATATAATTATAGCAGTTCCACTATCACAAGAGAGAGTTTAGCAATAAAGATATCCAAAACTTAAGACTAATTTTAGCATCTTTTGATGGTAACCGAAAACCGGATGATTGACCTGATGAGTAGTCATAAAATATGTGAAATGCTTTCACAAAACGTACGTAATATTTTTGTAAAGTAACAGAGAAGAAATTTTCGATGAATATTTATTAAAAAAGAAATCTAAAGATATCAAATTTGTTATACAATATTTCTAACGTTCATAATTACCTAACTATATATTATAATTGCAAAATTCCAATAAATCAAACTGCCTAAAAGGAAATTAAATATGATTTCAATCAAGTCATTTTGAATTTACCCCTGTGAAAGTATCCGTTAAACTTCTTTCCATTCTACAATGTCAATAAAGTTATTACTAAAAAAAAAAGTATGTAAAAATGATGAAAAACGATTTCATGTTTTCCTTTGCAATTAATATTCGTCTCAGAGAGACCCCTGCTAGAAAAAATGCTCTAAAAAATATCAACCGTACAATTGCACGCCCCCAAAAAGTTCCAATTTCAGAAATGATTAAAACATTTCTATTTCCCATTCTACAGCGGAGTATCTTTGCTTTTTGTTTTGTCTCTTTCATTCTTTCCAATAAAAAAAAAGATTTGTCCCTCCATTTACATGCTGATTGTAACTCTTTCAGATCAGACTGCAGCACATATTCCCGCAGTTCACGGCGTCGCCCAGGTACCACCTCTTCGACGAGTCCGTGGAACTGACGGCGGAATGTTTGGCGAGCGACGTAATACGCTATCTATTAAAGGAGGACATTTATCTAATATCCCGGGATCCGATTTCGCGCAGCATGCGTCATAATGTGTACCAGATGCTGAACAAGCACAGCATCCTCTTCACAAGCATGGTGAACCGACTGAACGTGGTGCCAGACACGGCGTACGACGCATTCACCAGGGTCGCCGACGAGCTGTTTTTGCACGGCAACGTGACTTGGGCGAGAATCGTCTGCCTGTACGCTTTCATGGGCAGGCTCGCGCTCTGGGCCAGGGACAGGAGGATGCACAACTTGAAGAAGAAGCTGCCCCTCTACGTTTCCAGATACGTCGCCGAGCGGATTGCGCATTTCATCAAAGGCTACGGCGGCTGGGTGGGTTGCTTTATCGATGTTCCTCTTAATACAACATTCAAGTCCGGTGCTCGCAAACGTTTCACGTTGGTCCAATATGCGAGGGCTCGCGTCAAACAGGAGTTGATAGTCGATCAATAATGTTGACTGGGAATTGCGTTAAAAACCATCCTCTTGACCACTTCCCTGTAGCTTTCGTGCGTTTAAATTAAACGGTTGGCGTGCTTCCATTGGCAATCCAATAAACGATGCACGATTACAAAGTAGCAAGTAAAAACTAATGACTGTAAAGTTTTCAAATTATAATCATGAACAGTGCAAATTTGTGAGGCGTGTTCAAAGAAATGATAACTTTTTTGATTAGATTTCAATGTATTTAAGATGGTTGTATCGTGTCAAATAACACTGGGAATTAAATAATTTTTACAGATTTGACCGCTCTTCTTTGTGGGCTTCCAAAGATTTCATGGAAAAGAATGAGATAGAAATGTTTTCTAGTATATTCAAATTTTGTGTACAATATAACAAACATTATCAAGGAATTTGAAAAATGATGTTACATTTTTAAGTGATTTATTCCTTAATTAAAGCTGGGTCTATCATATAATAATATAAAATTGTTATCCGTGTATATTATCCTATTATAAAAGTAATTATCAGATTACTGATAATTATATTTCAAAGATTCTGTTGATGCTTTTTAAAAATACATCAAAACAGATTAAAATTTGTGAAACATGAATTAAGTGTTTTAGATTCTCAAAACTGGTTAAACCAATTTTTATGTTATTAGAAGAAAATATAATATAAAATTAATATTTTTTGTAAAATAGATGTAGCAGTGCATAAAAAAATTATTTTTCATGCTATTTGAAATCAATGTTGCTTTGAAATTCCCAGTTCAACACAATTGAATTAACCTTAATTTATTTTATAGGTTAATAATAATAATTAATAATATCGCTTTGAAATTTCCAGTTCAACACAACTGAATTAACTTTAAATTAATATTAGGGGCACGCTGTGTTTGAAATGAATTTAAATAATAAATTCTATTATATATTTAGACTTGCTTAAACATCTATTTCAGCAAATAATTCACTTTCATTAAATATTCATATATAGCATAGATATGGGCGCATTTTTAACATACGAATATTTGGCATATAATATACAATGATAAATTTATAAATATTAAAAAAAAACAATAATATATACACATGTATATTATGAGAAAATATAAGAGAAACTGTTATTTATAATTTGGTCTTCATTAACTGTTAAAAAAATCACAATTTGCTTTATAAAGAAATATTTTAAATATTCATAATATTAATTATCCACCTTTGTGGAAAAAATATACTGAAAATATATTTTTTCAGCATCTTCCCCACAAGGGGACAAAATACAGTTCATCAAAAAGTCCATTTTAATTACAGAACAATTTATAAAACACAAAAAAATCAATATCTCATTAAATGATGCAAGCTGCATTAATGTGGAAATAATAATAAAATTACCTTTTGGATTTTAGGAACAATTGGTCATAGAGTATCCTGTGGCTGAAGAAGTAACGGGTGCGGTTTGGCGGAGTCTTTTAGTAACGGGAGCGACCTTGGGCCTGGTCGCGACGATACTATCTGTAACCTCCTAAAGGATGAACGAATGAATTGCGTACTTATAACCTGTGATTACATTTCTTATCCAACTCGAGAAACAGATGCATTTATTTTCCTACGTTCGTAAAATGCTTTGACGAATTTTATCATTTAGAACCAAATTTAAGACTTTTTTTTCCACGACACGAAATAACGCGCGTATCGACGAGTAGATTAAAACTCGTTAAATCCCCCTCCTCCCCCCCTTTGCACGAGTGAAATGCCATCCGTATGGTTTTTGCCAAGCATTGAACGAAAAATGTGAATGAAAATTAATAGACATTGTTTTTTAAACATGGATTTTGTATCGATCTTGTTAACGCTTACCATGTTTTCTAGAAACATCGACGCCATCGAATTTTCGTTACTTTCACTGCGACTATTAACGGCTCGTAAATTAGCGCCACCTATATTAAATCCTCGATGATAATACGTAGCGTGGATGTCGTTAAATTTTCGTAATTAATTTCGTTGCCATTATTTAACGGCATTTAGGCGCGATGTGTACAAACTAGTGCCACCTATGTTGAACCTCCGCCGACTTGAACTGTAAAGTCATACGAAAAAGTAAACTTAAATTAAAAGATGTCCACTGTCGAATTTCAATCGGCGGAGTTTATAATACAATTTTGTAATTGTAGGAATGAAAGCGATCCAAGTTCCCTATTACTTTATAACACTTCATTATACGTTATAACGGACTAGTTCAATTAATGAAAAGACTTTGTGCTAGGTAATAGACGCGATGCTCAGATTGAAAAAGTCTTATAGTTATGATAATTTACGGAAAGTAATAATAAATAAAAAATATTACCGCTAATACTATAATTGTCTACAATTATCTAATGTATTAAATTATAAACAACTTACGAAAAGCTATTTGAGCGTGCAACTTAAATTTTACTCTAAAACTTTATCCTTTCCTAGCTTTTTCGCGATACGCGACTAAAAATTTCGGACGAAAACACCCACTGTTTTCAGACTCGCCACGAACTTTCATTGGTTAAATTCCCTGTAAGTGCAATCGAGAAAAAAATTACCGAGAAATGAAAAATCCCTATATTCAAAAGAACTAAATTTTAGTATTTTATTTCTTCTATTAATTCTTAAATTTCGTCGAAAATTGTAATTATTCTTAGAAAATGTTCTTAAAAAATAGTTGTTTTTTTTTTTATTAATTTTGAGAGTACCTATAAGACTTTTTCAATTGGGTGCGTACAACAATATCACTGAACGACAAAATCAAAGTTTTAGATCTCTATGTGACGCGAGAATCTCAAAATTGTATTGAATTTAGGTAGAAGAAAACTATTTTGTATTTATTTATAATTTATTTTAGGTAGAAAAAATAATAAATAACAAATTCTGTAAGCGCACGTAGCCACGCGAGCGCCCTCTCGACGTGCACGAGGAGACGCCATCATTACGAATAGCGTTTAGAATTTTACTTACTATTCAAAGTTGATCACGAAATGCACCGTAACTCTTTGCGATTTCAAATCATACGAGTATAATAGTCTATATTACACCTATCAAAGTTTTTGTATGATTTACTGATCATAAATAAATATTTCATCCAATTGTAGTTCAGTTTTTTTTATTATGGAAGCGGTGGAAACAACTGTTTCAATTGTATCAAGTATTCCTTGTTTACTCCCACACTTGAGAAAAAAAAACTTAATATCAATCACTTAGCACTTAAATAAATGAAAACACTGATGCTAATCAGTAAAAAAATTTGTTCTATATTAAAAATTCGTATGAGTCTGATTTTAGTATAGGATTTAATTAAATAGCTACTGAACTAGGAATATATTTAAAAATGAATCAACCACTAGCAAACTAATACCAACTGTAAAAATCAAAAATCATAAAAATAATGCAAAAAATTTCTGATTTCTTTCAAGTTCTTTTGATTCTAATATTTACCACAAACAATAGGGATTGGAAATTTTTATTTATCGGATAATACTAAAAAAAATGCAATTTTTTTTAATCAACATTACACATCTTTATTTTTAAGTTTCATAAATATTCCCTATTCGCGATTAAAAATAGCATAAAAAAAGAAAAAAAATAAGAAAATGTACGTTAAGTCAGAATGAAGCTCGTCCCAGCAAACCTAAACCGATAAATTTGTTAAAAGACCACATTAAAAGTTAATGAAATTTTGTAATTTAAGGAATTGTTCAAATTGAAACGCGCCACTATTCTTGAAAAGTAGCACGACAAAAAAAATAAAAGTAATCTGAAGTTGAACGTAACCGTATAATAGTTGTATCCTCGGTTGCGTTCAATTCATACTATTCATTTTTTCCATCCTACCTCCCAGGAATAATTTCACATAGACGACCTGGTAACTTGAAATGATAACTATTACTAAACATTTTTCCCAGTGTATTTTAATTCTTAATACAAATCTGTCGGTTTTGATTTGTCAAAATCGGACTCCGAACAAGAAAAAGAGAATTACGTCCACTACGTTTTCAGCTGCTCATTATCGCAATATGTATTTCATTATTATCGATAAATGCTTGAACACATTCAATTATTTAAGACATGTACATTTTTTAATACGAGGATTCAAAATAAAAGCAGACGCACGCATATTTTTATTTGGTTTTTTCCCTTGTGACGAGTAGTATTGAAAGAACCTAATGTAAAAATCTAAAACCTTCGTAATCCCGATTTTTTTATATATACGTAATATGTAAATACGAATTTCTAGGAAAAAGACTGAATTCCAAAATATCGCTTGAAAGCAGAATCTTTACACGAGCACTTTTCCATTTGTTCCTTCGTATCTGTTTATTTTCGATTTGTTTAATCTACTACCTTTTTGATTTACAAAAACATACATGTGTATATGTATAGTGAACAGAGCGAGTCATTATACAGTTCATTATTACAGTTTCTTATTTGAAACATGACATGACGTCGCTCTATTATTCAACTGCATGAAACCCACATTTCTATGAACGTAATAAGAACGTTTCTGTTGTCGATTTTCCAAGAAGGCTCAATGGTATGAATGAAATTTTAGAATATGTTTGGACTATGAGATACAGATGAAAGTAATTTTAAAAATAAATTAAATAATTACAATTTCTCGTGAAGTAATTATATTTAAACGTACTTTTTAGTTTAAAAATTTATAGTTCCCGTGGGTTATTTATAATTATAAACAAACAAAATTAACATAAATAAATGACCCTAATATTTCAATTTATATTTTAGATAAAATATTACACAGAGGAAAAAAATCTCTGTGTACAGCAATCAATAAACGAATTAGAAAGACTTTCCTTGTGAAAAAGGAATGTCGTGTTTTGTTATTTACTTTAATCTTTTGTTTACACGAAAAACAGTTTTGTGGAACCGTTTACCGTAAAGTTTTGTCCAACTGTTAACTAATTTTGGGTAAACCGATTACCCAACGAGGAGAGGCGTTGTCTCAAAAGTTAGGTTCCATAAATTTTAGGTAAACGGTTTACCCAAAATTAGGCGAGATGCTTTACTACGACCATAGTAAAGTATTTCACCCACTAATGGCACAACGGTTCTACATGACTATTTTTCCGAAACTCCCTAGGGAAGGAAATGGCGTTTCCTTCCCCGAGTGAAGAAAAAGTACTTAAACAAAGAACAAATACGTTTCATGTCCATCTTCCCTTTATACAATTCATTATAAGAGGTATTATAGGAATACAGAAGCTCAAACACTTGGATAAAAATTGTTTAGAAAGCGTCCTTACTATTTTCATAGATAACTGTTGTTCACAGTTGAATTTCAACGTGATATCACCCCTTTATTAATAATAATTCATCGTTGGAAGAATATTTACCATTTTTAAGCATCCTGCACAATACAACAATAATTTCAACTGTAAAATAAAAGTTTTATACTTGCAGTGGCCTGACCATGTCACGTAATTGTGCGAGCCGTCGGATTTCAGTATCTTAATATAAGTCATGAATAGATAAAACAAGTACTCATTAAAATGATTAACTTATTGGTGGCGTGAAAGACACGCAACGGTACATGTGAATTTCATACGTGAAAGTCGTAGCAAATTGAATTTTTTTATCAAGTATAACATTACTTGCATTGTACAGGAAGCCCGTGGAAATTTTGATCAATTTTGAACGATCGCTTACATTAGAAATTTTCCGTAGAACACTCCAAACGACGCATCGATTAACAGAAATGACCCTTAAAGTTCGAAACTATATTACAAAATATTACACAAGCTCTAAATCTTAGAATCACATTATGATCTCTTCCTTCACTTTATCACAAATGCATTTCTTTCATTTTATACATATGCATATTTTCTCCACCGAACAATTTTTAGTTACACATATGCAAAGCAGTTTCGTTATCGTTTCATCTAATTCGCCAACATTTGTGACCAAAATGAATACTATTTTCCTTTTTGCTTATTTAGCTATTTATTAACCAACTCTTTTTTTTTTTCTTTTCAAAATGTATATACAAAAAAGGATTTGTGGATGAATATTTCATCGTGTTTCCTAACTTGCAATCAAATATCTGAAATTGGAACTTTATCCCTTATTGAATAAATTCAACAAATTAGCTTGACAAAGTGTGATAAATATTTAAAAAAATAAAGTTACGATGACTATTCAATAAATACATTTTAAAATATATAACAAAAGTTTATTTTCAGTTTGTTTATAGCAAAAATAATGTAAAATTAAAACTTATGTTAAAAATTTGTATAACATAATGAAGTTAACTTAATTCCCTTGACATTATGTTCCAATGTGTGAAATTCACAAAATAAATTTGTTTCTTAAACTAAGAAAGAAATGGTGATTGCTTTTTAACATATTTTTTTCCTTCATTTCCCTCTAGAACATGGACGATAAGAATCAACAGTTTAATCGATAAATCTTTGAAAGACGCTACTTTAATTGTTTCCTATTTATCGACATCGTTACTATGTATATATGGGTTTCACGTTTATAATTACGCATTGAAATTTGTTTAAAAGCCTGTCTAATGGTAACCCTAGTAGCAGAGAATATTCCAAGATACTCCAGAAATATTTTTCAAAAATATTCTTATGTCCGACCCTGTATAATAGCTATGGTATATTTCTGAAATATTAAACAAATTTGAATCTCCTAAAAATACTATTTTTATAGTCGGACATCAGAATATATATATATATATATATATATGTATTTTTAGTATATTTAAAGTATCTTTCAAATGTACCAAAAATATGATGTGTTAAAATTACAAATTTATCAAATATTTCCTCCGTTTAGTTAAATTAATTTCATATGAAATTTTATAACCCAAGTAAAGCGGTTATTTCTGTAAATAGTATCAAAATGTCGACAAATCTTTCGTTTTCGCACTCCCCCTCTTATAACACAAAATAAAAGAATAAGTGATAAAAGATTTTATAAAACCTAATCAAAGTAATTAAAATATAAGCTTAAAATGTTATAAAGATACTCACGAAATGAAATAAAACATATAAATATATTTCGTCGGATTAATGGATCAACTCGTATTTCGTCGACATTTTAATAACTATAAATACTAATTATTACCCAACAAGTTTACAACGTTTGGTTTCTCCATAATTTCAGCGCGTGATTTCAAACGCACAACCCTTTTCATGTATACATATATATATAAATATAACCATATTAATCCTTACTCGACACATTTCCTCATTGTGACGTGATTAACACACTGGGGTGAATCCTGCCCCAGCAACGTTACCGTAACAAATATTCTATCGAATATTCTAAGTTACCAAAACTATAACATCGCAAGATGTTATAGTTTATATAATCACGAAATAAAATTAATTGTCATTTAATAGTATATTACTCTACGAGGAAAAAAGTGGTTTTAAATTGGTAACTCAAGCCAAAGGCGAAGAGTTACCAACCTGAAACCACTTTTCTTCGAGTTGAGTACGATATTTTACTCACGGTGAAAATTAAATACGGTGGTAGCCCGCAACAAATATTCTACACCCCAGTCCGTGAAACAAGGATTAAGTATAATCATATTTATAATTACAATTTTTAAAATATATATTTATATGTATATATTATATATATATACACACCAGAACCTGATTAAGTTCTGATAGACTTATGTTGACTCTTTGAATATACTCACAAGACAGAACCACATTTCTAACCGTACCAATTCATTTCAGTTTGAAAATAGCAGTGAAAAAATACTTGTTAGGTATAATTTTATAAGAGTATTTCCTGACATTTGTAATTTAATGTCAATATGATTCATTAAATTAACCACATCGATAAACAAACGTGAAATATAAAATTATTATTATCTTAAACTTCAACATCTTTACTAAAAAAAGGTGAATAGTATTTGAAAATCATGTTAAAATGAACGTTACGCAATATATACATTTTAGATATAATTTATCATTTCAATTCTATTTCAAAGGAATTCTTTGGGTCCTGAATTACTCAAATAAAATCATATCTATATTCTTGGCAGTTATTAAATTCTTAAGGGGGCATTACATTGTTGTCCTTCATTCTTCATTACTTAAATATTATCTATCTGTTTCTTATAACAATGATAATAATTATCTAATATAATATTAACCAATAATATGAAACCGCTAAATACGCATTCAAATTAATAACATTTATAACGTATGAAGTATTAATGATGCCCCTCTTAAATCTTTTGTCGTGTCGAAATTGCCATTTTTTGTATGATTATGTCGCAGATTATATTAATCAACTATTTAATTATATATATAAATTCATGACCTGAATATTTCAGAGACTCAATTTCATCCACGAGTTACGCTTCTGGAAATTATATTATGATGTAAATATCTTATTTTGGTGGAAAACTTGAAATTGGCCAATAGACAATGTTTAGTGGGGAGCTACGCTATCTATATTTTTTAAAAATTAAATAAATTTATGAGGCTGGGGTCATGACCGTGTTGTATACCACAAAATGTACTACACATCCTTTTGGTCCTCGAAATATACATTTCACGCGTATATATATAACAGTTAGGTATGCAGTCAACATTAAGCAGAACTATGTAGCAATTTTGAAAAAACAAAATAAGGGGCAACGTTGACTCATGATTTTACATGCTTTTCGCTTTAACAAGACACCGAACGTCAAACAATTCACTAAAAGAAAATTCAAATTTTTAGCAAATCTAAATTGCACACTGTATCGTCATACATTGTGCCATCGAAATCCTTCACAGCTTTTTCGAAATTCCGCTTTTTTTCCCTTTTTTTTACAAAAATTAGTTTTGATTGTTCAACTGCGTCGAATTTCAAAATGCTGAAAGAAACTTTTTGGGTTCTTGCATGCGTACCTTTCAAATATATTTCCCTTACTTACAAGTGCCGTAACAATCGCACAAAATTTCACTAAAACTCAATCGACGCGGTAAATGATCCTCGCTCAAGCTGCACGATTATAATCGACATGAAAACGTTACTCAAATGAAATAACGATTAAATTGGAATCAATTATGAAATTACGACTAAATTTAATCATAAATATAGTAAAACAATGTTTCATTCTCATAGCAAATTGCTGCTAATTAGCTAGAACAAATTATAGTTACACTTTCATATCTATAAAAATTTATTTAATTAATTATTAACATTGAACACGGGATACTTTTGCTGTTTGTATTAATTTATCATCAATTTCTTCCTTATAACACAGCTAGAGCGAGGGTAGATGGATAGACAAAGATTCCATTTCATCATGGAATAGTCTGATCATTTATTCCATATAGTCCCACCATTCTTTCTCATATCCTTCATGAACATGTTCTAAAAGTACCTTTCGTCGACTGTCACAATAACTGAAATTAAAAAAAATTTACATTCAATTATTTCAGATTAATAAAAAAAAAATTAAATTATACATTAATATATTATATTTACCGGTATTTATCTTGAACTTTCTGCTTGATATCAGCAAGATTTTCACTGGTGATATCTCTTTCGAGATACTCCGAAAGGCATTCGGTGGCGCTTTCCAAATCCTTTTGGTTATCCTCAAAGATCACAGACTGATTATTTTTTTGTAAATAGTAAGCAAATACGTATGTGTACATAAGCGTTTGCCTGCATGAGCACAAAATGTCAACAGCTTTCTTTAAGAATTGCACCTGTAATATAGTTAACATATTGGATTTTAAAAAACGTTTCGATTTGTTTATGCATAAAATTTTGTTTTTAACTTGTGCAAGTAATATTTTTCTCATAATTCATTTAATTATATTTAATCGGATGAAGCGAGCGTTATCAAAATTATACTCTAAATTTTATTTTTGTTATAAAATCTAGCTTACATATATATATATATATAACAGCTTACAAAACTCACAATTTCATAATAAGTTTAATAATTATTATAAATTGTCTACTTCAATTTTGCAATACAAAATTTTAGGAAACAGATTTCCCACCTTAATTACACTTATTAAATTTTGTAAAAGTTAATTTATTACCTCAATCCAGGACATGTTGTGTTGTTGCATTTCTTCCATTTTTTCCTTGACGCTTGCATACAGTTTACTCTCAAATTTAAGTGAATGCATGTGATTCATGTGACGGTTGCAATAAAACAAATAACGTTGTAAAGCAGAGCGTGATTTTTCTTGAGCATCCCGAGCAGCTTTTGCGTCAGCATCGTCATATCGATTACAATTATACCAACTTGATCCATGTGGTTCCCACGGACCCAAGCATACCCAGCAAAATTCTGCTCTGCAATTTTGATTCTTGCACACCATGTGATTGCAACCGCCATCTTTTTCGATTGTAACATTGCAAGTTGGACATTCCTTTGTATTTGCAGCAATCCAATTCGAAGTTTCAGAATCGTCATCACATTTTTTAATCCATTTACGAAGCAGATGGCACTTAACCGGATCATGCCAGTTCTCTCCGCAGCTGAAGCAAAACGTATGCACACACTTGCACGTAACCGGCCTCGAGTCAACATATTGAACTTTGATAGCATTGTTACAATCTGGAGATGGACACCACCTCAATAATCTATTACACTAAAAAATTCACCTTTATATTACTAATTGACTTATCATACCTTACCTATTATTATGGTTACTGATAACAGTTACTTGTAATAATAATTTTTTGTAACAAGTACACGAAAACTGCCTTGTTTCCGTCCTGTTTAGAAGACGGAAACCAGTTGATTATAAACGATAATGGAAACTTGCGGGTTACCAAGGAGACGCGGACGGAAACTAGTCATTTTCCGCCCTAAGGTGGAAACTAGCAAGTTCCCGTCCGCGACTCCATGGAAACAGCTGGTTTCCAAACAGAACGGAAGCAGGGCACTTTTCTTACACTTGTTATAAAAAATAATATATGCACCAGGGACGGAACAATGACATATAAAGACATATATTTTCAATTAAAATTGGTAGTTTTTATCTTTGAGAGTGTTTATCAATCTTATTTAGCTATTAAATAAGTCATTATTAAGATCATTTACTTTAAATAATTAGTATTAATTGAAAATTTTGTTCAAATACACACCTCGACAAAACTGTTAGTTATAAGATGTTGATATTTTAATTTCACTTTTGAATCTTTGACGAGCCTCATCACACTCGCATCATCCACTAAAATATCACAGGCATGTGCCGCACATGCTATTGTTTGTCCCACGCCTTCTTCCATAATTTTTGTTGTCAAGTATTCGCCCCAACAAGCCGTGCAAAATCTGTGACCACATTCCAATCCTGTCATCATCTGTAATTAATCATTTCTTTCATTAATTAGTAATTGGTTATATTGCATAAAGTTATATATGTATTTCATTCTTAATATTATTTACAAATAAATCCACAATATATAAATATCATTATTATGCTGATTTAAATATAATTTACATGATGTACTCACAGAACATGGGAGAGTCATAAAACAAACTCCGCACTCCTCGGTTCCATTGGCACGTTTTGCCTAAAAAAAGTTAAAATTAACTGTTAAAATATGTTCAATCAGATATTTAATATTCAATTAGAATTGAATCTTTATAATTAGAAATAGCTATTTATGCACCAAGGGAGTCCGTAGATCATGAAATATAAATTAATTAAATTTTCATTACAAAAGACACTAATTCCATAACAGCAGACTTGACACAACACCTTAAGTATGAAGTTGGCCGCATTCGTATCGCACGGCCAACATCACACTCGTCTATAATTGCTGTCGCTCCATCCTTGGTGGATAATATACTATTTTGTCACAGGGGAGTGGGAAACGCCATTTTTTCAAAACTCCTTAGGGAGAGAAGCAGCATTTCCTTCCCCGAGTAATGAAAAAGTCATTTATATATATTTTATTTAATTGAAAATAGAATAATTACCATTGCACTCTGTAAACGAGTCCGACAACTTACAGGGCCCTTTCTAAATGGATTAACTACTCTTGCTTCTGCAAATAATTTTTCTTGATCACCATCGTAAAAGCGTTCCATCAATTTTTCTTTGTCCCATTTGAAGTGATTCAATAAAATGCGAGTTGTTGTTGCAGGTATCTGTAATTGTATCACATTATCATGTAAAATTATATATTTTTTATTTTAAACCCAATAATTTTTACAATCTTATATAAATAACATCAAAATCAGATTACATGAGAATTTATTTTTTAAAAAACAAAAACAATTGTATTAACTGTAAACCTTTGAATGGGGAGAATCAAATGACATTCGCACTTTAGTTTACTTGGTGTTACTAAAGAAACCCACAATTGTGACCTCTAAACTTATTTTTAAAAAAAAAATAATTAATTCAAACACAAGGTAGACATTGAACTTCGTTCGAAATAAAGCCCACTTGTAGTTCATTGGCATTTTGTGTGTCGATTATAGTTGTGGAGGCCAAAGTGCTAACTTTAGATCATGTGAAAATGAAAAGAGTACATTTTTATAAATAACACAATTTATAATCAAGAATATGAAGGATTGACAGGTAAACTCGAGTCAATTTTAATATAACTATATAAAACCTGACTCGAGTAAGATAACTTCTTAATGTAACAAAATTTAATATCAAAAAAGGTGGGAAAAAATTAGATCAATTTCAACTATTACTCATGAATTAATTTTCTTCTTGACCTTTTTCTTCTTCTTATTATAATAATTTTTTTTTTATCAATTGTAGATTTTAAAAATGACTGCAATAAAGGTTGACAACTTTAATCGACAAAAAATTATGTTTTCATTACATTGAAGTATTTTAACATTTAAATAATAAATGTCTGTTCAATTATATCGTCGAAAAAATACTTGGATAACTTCTTAATCTTCTAAAAATAAATTATAGATGTACCATTCTTTGTTCTATTTTTATATACCGTATAATTATATGTTTTATTAAGTATTAACAGACGTATTTGTAAATAAAAGATTTTTTCTTTTATATGTTATTATTACATAAACATAAAGAAAAAAAAAAGAATTGATGATTAAAATGAAGTTTGCAAAATTAACATTACATTTTGATAAATAAAGTATATCAGATGATTCCCCCTACCCCCTTTTACATTGCATTATGGTCATTTAAAAATTAATTTTAAACTTACTTCCACTACGGTGTTGACCTCCTTGATACAATCAACCATGTGCTGTACAATTTCTTCCGTGGAAAGAACCTCAAATGGATAATCATCTGTATCAGTAGGTCTTTCGCGTGGATTACCTGACTCAATTTCCATTGCAAAATCCACATCATCCCCGCTAGATTCATTGCCAGAATCAATGTCATCATAAAGTGTCTCTTCTTCGGAATCCATAATTAGAAATTTCTTTATTGCAACTTTGGTTATTTATACAGTTATGAGCGATGCTGACCCCTAGATTTTATAAACCTACAAATGAATGATTAAATAATGTAATGATTTGTTCAATTCTATTATTCGTTATTTCTATGTTATATTTTATTAAATAACAATATATTATATGTTGCATAATATACAAATATATATATAAGCTCTGTAATACCAAAAAAATTACTCTTTACTCTGTCTTACTCTTCTTTATTTTCTTTCACTCTATATAAATAAGTAAATAAATAAATAAATAAATATATATAACGAGACAATGTAATTTACATTTACATTACATTATATATATTTATCACATATATTACTCTTCCCTACATCATGTATAATATCTATATATAAGATAATATCGTATATATTATATATATCATTTAATATATTATATGTAAAACACTTTCACAATTAAATTAAATATCATAAACTTAAGAGTATATTTGTTTTCAAATATTAATTTAAAAGCTGCAAATAAATAAATAGATATTAATTAATAAACACTTTAAGTCGCAATGCAGTTCATTAATAACTGAGTGTACGATTATGTTAAATAAATCTAAATTTGAATTCATTATAATAGTAACATTCTGAAATAAGTATATTAATTAAGTTTTTTTTTACCTACTATTCAAATTTTCAAAAAATATTATTAATTAAATCTCACTTGGGTAATTATATCAGTTTTTAACAGAGCGAGCTAATACCAAAATGAGGAAAAAAAGAATTAAAGGGAAAAATTGACGGAAAACATTTTTGTAACAAAACTGAATAACCTTAACCTAACCAATGACAGATTTTGCTCGGGACAACACAGAAGTACGGCGCAGCGCACACCGACGCGTGTAAACAAAGAAGTTAGAGTCAGCTGAAGTGAACGACATGGTACGCTCCTCGTTGATGCGCAAACGGAAAAAAAACATGCGTCACTTATCCAACTTGATCCGAGGAACACACAAAAGAATAATATCACACAAAACGGTCACAATAAACGAATGCCAAATTGTTGTTGTAACCTCAAAAACAAAACATGAATTACGAAACAAGTCGTAAAAAAAAAAAAAAAGAAAAAAAAAGAAAGGAGGGAAAAAAAGTCACGCGTCCCAATTGGTGCGAGAAGAAAAACGTGCTCACGAGGTAACAATAAACTGACAAAGGATACGTAACAACACGCAACATCGGAGCAAAATTCAATTTTGGCGAAACATAATCAAAATCGACTTAAATTATAAAATTTAAATAAGAAAACAAAGATTCGTGGAGGGGCGAGAAGAAAATAGAGCAAGTTTCCGAGACGAGGAAGGCATGCGCGCGTTGGCCGCGAGTAAAAGCGAAACGAAAGATCGCGGAAGGAATTTGTCCGAGGCGTGACGTCAGCGTTTGTTTTCTTCGCGAAGGATTAACAAGGGGAAATTCATGCGACGCGGATTGCGCTAGGGGCGGACTCACTACACGTACCTTCTTGCTGCTTCACGTCGCGCAAACAATTGTGCGCCAGGGTCACTGCAATAACGAACCTCGTTTCACGAACACGCACCACATGCGACACGTTAATTTAATACTTCGACGCTCTACCCAAAGATCACTCGACTGTAGACCTCAATCAACTGTTAGAGCGGCCCTAACTGGTCCGACGACTCGAGGAGGACTTCTTCTACTCCTTGTTATTGGTTAAGGTCAGTTTTCAATCCCAAAATAACCACAGTCAATTGCTCACCTTTAGGTGATGCAGTAAGTCTGCTGTCACGGAGTTAGTGTTTTTGTAATTATTATTCTGTAAATGCTGATTTGATGCTTGCAATTGATTCAGCATATTTTTTAGACATGGGAAAATTGTATTCAATTAAAAAGTCTGAATTTTTAAATCAATTT
>JABFPN010001806.1:0-26239 GCA_022817305.1 Leptoteleia sp. ZL-2020 | reverse complement strand
TGGTAATTAAAAATACAAAATTCGTAATATATGAAATAATATTAGTATTTATTTAAAAGAAAGATAATATATCACAACTTTACGAAAATACTTAGTAAAATATACTCATATATTTCTCTCAGTGTGGATGTAAAACAAGAAATAAATGTTAACTTTGATATTAATGACGCGATATTACTTTTGGAATAAATTTAAAAATGAAGGGCAAAAAAATTCATTTGAATTTACGTTTTAATAATTTTTAAAGGAATATTTGTTTGATTTTTTTTAACAACAATTTTGAGTATAAAAAGAATGTAGAGAATAAATTAATGTCAAACTTTCTTAAATTTGATTTGTGAAGTTGAATTGGAAACAGTTTCTTGAAAAAAAAAAAAATTATTCTTTAATTTTACTAAGATAAAAGTATAAAAGTATGCTTTGGTAATAACAATAAAATAGTTTAAAATCATAGTAAAAGAATGAAATTAAAGATAAAGTAGTAAATTACATAAAAAATAAATATAATATTTAAAAAAATGTGTTCATATGAAATGAAGCAATAAGTCCTCTATCATAAACAAAATTATCTCATTCGATGATTCAATTTTCATACAAAAAAAAATAATGATAACGGCGATCATTTGACAAGACTGATCAAAATATTAATATTCTAACATTGAATGTTTAACATTGGATGTTTTTCTTTTTCACAAAAAAGTGCTTTTACATTGAGAAACATTACTTTAGAAAAATTACTATAATTTACAGCAAACGAACCTCATCGAGCTGATTAATAAAAGTTCTCATATTATTTTAGGAAATGGAATACTGAGATTATTTCACTATGTGAGATAAACCGAAGAGATTATTTCCTACAATTATAAGATATATAATACATATATATAAATCAGCTCGATAAGATTTATTTACCATAAACTAATAACTTCTCGTACAAAATTTTTTTCAACGTACCCACTCCATCAAAATACCATTATTTTATCATAAAACAAATCTCTCATTAATTATCTAAAAATTATTAAAAACTCAAGATAGCACAAATAATGCGTATTTCTACAATCTGTTACTTTACAACAATCAATCTAATTGATTAAATTGAAAAGAAAACAAAAAATGGAATAACAACGGTACAAAATTTCTAGCTGATTTTCGTTACCGTTTCTGCACTTGAAACCACTCATTAACTCACGAACATTAATTTATGCGGCGTGATCATAAGCATTAAAACGCAAAAAGTTATCCCGATAATCAGCTAACTAGAATAATAGCCGGTAAAAACGCGAGAGTTTAGCAGTCTCCGGTGAAAGATCCGTTTTTGTAAATAAGTATGAGTGTAAAACCTCAACCAACTGTTCGACAAAAGTATAGAAGAAATATTTACTTCCTCGAGTGTGACAAATGGGCGGATTTATTTAACTTCCCAAACATCGTGGAATTGCAGGACCCGCGTTACGAGGATGTTTACATGTGCTTTTTATCGGCCTCAATTTGCACGCGTAATAAATAAACTAATAAAAATCGTTCGCTTTGTCGACTGTTTTTGTATTGCACACTATCAAAGAGCAAAAAAAAAAAAAACTTCAATCCACTAACCACTAAATTTACATTTCGAAAAGGAACAATTTACTCGAAAAAAGGGCAAATAAACTTGTAACTTGGCATTATAAACCTAATACCCATGAAAATTTTTTATATAGGTCACATATATGCCACATATATGACGACATATATGTTCAGAAACATGCCTGCATATATGTTGGCATATATGGCAACCTATATAAAACTTTCTTCATGGGTATATTTAAAAAATCTTATTTAACAATAACTGTAATACATATTTTTTTTAATTCTGACTATGATTACTTTAGAAATTACTACACCGAGAAAAATAAATAGCATATTTAGCAATAACTCCTGGAATACTGAACCTATACGTTCTTTGTATGTGTATCACTTATAATTTTTGGGAAATTTTTCTATACACATTGTATAGTATTCTATGTTTATAGAACTGTATGCATTACATATACTTAGTTTTTCCATAAATTATTATAGTTACACCTACAGAGTACATATAGGTTCAATACCCCAGAATTTATTGATAAATATACTATTTCATTTTTCTCAGTGTATAACCAGCAAAATCGTCCAACTATTATAAACAGTTCATTCCAATTCCATTCCAAAATTTCAAAAATAAATAACCCTAACCACCCTCCCACTTATAGCACGCCCCAATATACATTTCATACGTCAATTCTCTTGCGGAGAACCTGTACAAACTATCCCCAGCGCCACCTACTGGAGTACTGAAATAATAATAAGCTGATCTAGCCGATATCCCAACCGATCAACTACCATCCATTTCAAACAGATTCGCGCCAATCTCATCCTTATTCCAACTCTACATCCCACCAAGATCCATCGCTCCAGCTGAATTATCCAGCTGTTTTTTTCCGCGCGGGTGAAGAAACAGCGGGGCACACGTGTCGGCGATACGCGTTTATCCCGAAAAAAGAGAAAGAAAGAAAGAAAGAAAGAAAGAAAGAAAGAAAAAAAGCCAAACAAAGCGATCTGCTATACTTTCCGTATTGCAATCAAAAAACGGATAAAAGTGTATCGGTGCAATTGCATCACCGAGACCTTGCGCGTTAAGACTGGGGCGATAAGGAAAATGGCGGATGCGATATGAATAGTCAAAAGCGTTCGGGTGTTATCTGCGGCGCGAGTAACAAGGCCGATAATGAGGCAACGCTCGTTTAGCATAAATTAATTATGCATCGCAATCGACGGGGGCCTAATTGACGGAGCAATACGCGCGCGCGCGCGCACTCGTACACGTCACGGCGCGAAAATGCCTCCGCTATTTGCCGCGGCGAAGGATGAATAAACATGACGCAAAATCGGTACGCGCGTTTCTCGCTCAATTAATGCAAACGTACGCAGGAAACGCCGCGGCATTATTCCGCCCATCCCCGATTGCATCGACGTCGATCGTTATTTTCTCATTGATATGTTTATCATTCATTAATTCATTTTCATTCAACCCCGCTCGCGCGGCCGCTTCTGAATTAAAATCGTATTATGGCGATCGCGCCGGCAGATTAAGCGAATTTAATTACCCCCCCCCCTCCCGCGCACTCTTATTTGCGCCGCCATTATATTTGCGCTTATAATTCCACGTCGCCGTTTGGAGCGCCGCGAGTTCGATTCAGCGGGAGTCCACTGTCGATTGTCATTTTACCGTGGCGTTTCTAAATTTTACGACGCGAGAGCTATTTAGTCGCATTGTACACGTACAATAATAGGTTTAATAAAAATTGCTATAACTATTAGTAAATTGGTCCTATACTTGCTTATACTTAATTGGAAGAAATTACTATCTTAAGTTAATAAAAATTGTCAATATTTTGACGTATATTGTCAGCTTAAATTGGAACAACAAATTTGTTGCAAATTATTTTTTAAAAGCTGACAATAATTTGTGCTCCTTTTGCTAACTTAAGATAGTATTTTTAGTCAAAATTTGCAAGTATACGACCAGTTTACTAACAATCTTGGTAATTTTTATTAATCCTTTCTCTCCGTCTACAGTGCGAACCCGTTATTAATATCCGCCTCTCGCTCATTGTTTAAGCGTTTGCCTTTTCTCTTTCGCTTGATTTATACTGAAAGAATAAATCAATTCTGGATAATTATTAAAATTTGTGGAAAAAAGATTGTAATTGTATCTCGAGCAAAGATACTTTTTCGTCATTTCATACTTAAACCTCGGATGCCATAAGTCTAAATTGTTAAAATGATTTGATGCAATGCAAAACATTGACAGTTGTTATACACTGGGGAAAAAATGCAGTAAAAATAACTGTAAACCTTGATTAAATGAAATGTCATTTCAATCAAATTAATCATATCAATCTTGGTAAAGATAAATCTTCCAAAAATCCTACGAATATATCAATTCATTTGAATATCAATTGCGTACAATATAAACCACTTATCTATACGTGGTTTTGTCACTAGATAAAAATACGGCAAAAACTGATGCAATACATTAAAACTCTTACCTTTTTCCCCCTATACAATCATTAAAATTTAGAGTAATAAGTAAACGAGAATATCTAAGATTGCCAAATCATAAACTAGCTCAGTTAGCTACTTCCGGGAATAAGAAGTAAACGAAATTTTTGGCACACATAGAGGATCCTGTTAAAAAGCAATTCATGACGTCTCGGGCACATTTTCTCGAGCAATTATGCAAATATTTACGTCACATTTATCGCCACTTGCTTGGTAATTGCTCCGCATGATAATTTCAAGACAGACACACGTGGAGCGATAACAATTTGCAAAATTACATCATCCGAAATATGACATTTCAATTGAAACAATTCATCGCTAAACGATTCCCGGTTTTCAATAACTGGTACTTTTCAAATTTTCATCGAATTTCAATTAAAATTTCTATCGAACCTTTGACGTCACGTTTCTTCTCCACCACACTGTAAACAATTTATCATAAATTTGCCTTGAATAAAAGTGATTCTATTCAGACGAAAAAGATTACTTTCAACTTGAATAGAATCCTATTTAAAATAATAAAGATTAATAAAATTTACCGACATTCTTAGTAAACTTGTTATATATTGGCAAAACTTGAAAAATTACTATCCTAAGTTAGTAAAACGTATCAATTTGTTGAAAATGATTCTCAGGAAGCTGATACTTTTTACTAACTTAGGAGAATAATTTTTCAATTTTTGCAAGTATACGACCAGTTTACCAACAAAGTCAGTAATTTTTATTAATCTTTTTCTCTCCGTGTAAGAGTGCAGTGCGCAACATTGAAACGCTCCGCAAGTAGCACGTTGTGAAAAACAACAACGACGTGGGGGGAAAAAAAGGGGTGGGCCTCGGTTATATTAGCCCGAGAGTTTGCCGGGTTAAATCCAATTTGCCGTAACAAGTTTGAATTCAATTCCTTAAATACTTCCCATCGTTGATTACCGGGCACTTTTATCGTAGCCCGCGAAGAAAATGAAATTTCACGCCGCAAAATTGAAACGCATCGCGCGCGCGCGCGCGCGCGCAAAAACGACGGGATTTTTGCAGCGGTATCGTATATATAATCAGAAGTTGAAATGAGCCAAAAAGCGCGCGGCTAAAGTATATTGATGTTTCAATTACAGGGCTGCCGCGCGCGGCGCGCCCGATAGCCCCTTGCTGCCGTGATTGCCAATAATTTACGTTCGAAAAATCGTCCATTATTGGCGGCGAAAGTGTCGCGCCGGTTGAATATGGTATGTGCGGTGAATAATTATTCACTTAATTCGCAAACGACCTCCTGGGTTCATCAAGCGACCAAGAGAAAAAGATGGCCGCATCCAGAAAGTGCTTTGCTGCTTTGCCCCCTCCCCCCCCCCTCTTTACCCCTCCCATACTCCGGTACTCCCCGCGCTACACTTCTATATTATATGTAATCACACTGGCCGGCGTGGAATACACGCGGGCCCTGATGGCCATTATAAAGGTAATCAGTAGCGGCTTTAATTTCCGCGGCTACCGCAGTTATTATATTACACGAGGCCTTCCTTCGTCCGCCCCTCGCACACGGTCTTTCCCCGGTGGAAAGAGGCCTGCTTCGAAGCGCGAATAATCGTGTAATATCAATAAACTCCGCGTCGCTATATCGAAATGGCCATCCTCCTCCTCTTTCTTACGTCTTGCTGCAACGCGTCGCGCGTTTTCCATTAACTTCGCTCGATCGGTTGCGCCAATCCAAATAAGATACCAATATCAAGTCAATGTTTCTTTTTCATTTTTTTATATTAATCATTTACTTAAAGATGATAATATTTCATTTTTTTTTTCTTCAAATATAAATCCAGTTCATCAACAATGTTACCAATTTTTTAATAAATTTTTTATTTTTTATTAAATTTCAAAAAAGTTTGTGCGAATAAAAATGAACCCTTAAAGTGACCCAAACATCGATTTCAATTACAAGTTAATTCACATTTCGAAACGCGTCCCGCGCACACTATATCTTAATGGGAATAGTTATTACACGTGCATAACACCCGAGCAATTTGCAATTACAAGAATCGTAAAGCGTAATTAAGAGACGACCAATTAAACGGGTATTTAATATAACCAATTATTTCGTATCATACACGTTATTCTGATTGCGATGAACGCGATTACGATAGGTTATGGAAATTTCTCGTCGACAACGTTACGTCGATTGCGTTAAAGGAAAACTTTTGCAAATAACACACACACACACACAGTGATACACACGAAAGCCTTAACTTTCCTTTTGTTCTCATTAAAAAAAAATAAAAAAAATAAAATAAAAGGGATAAGTGATCCACTTTACGATTCGCGTACAATTTCTGCGCGACCATTTCTATTGAGTTATTAAAGTCAGCCAGGGGAGTGCTTCCGTCCGACGAATTTGTCTAAATACAATAAAAGCGGCTTAGAATGTTGGCCTCATTAAACCACCTGAAATAGCTGCACTCTTGGAAATGGCCTAAGTAGGACGAAGGATAAAAGAAAATTATACGTAATTGATACTAAAAAAAAAAAAAAAGAATCTTACAACATTAACTTAAATATAGATAGAAAATAACATTTACAACTTTACGACAAACTCAAGTTATATTTTAAGAGTCATTCAGGTATCTTATAAAAGTCCATTCACTGTGGCACGAACAATTTCTATTTCAATAATTACACGGAGAAAAATGTTAACCAAAATTTGGTTCTTTTTTAGCTGACCAAAATCTTTAGTTAAAATAACCAAATTATTGTTTCAATAACAAATAATTTTGGTTGAAGTAACTAAAAAAAATATTCTGACCAACATATTTGGTTATTTCAACTAAAAATTTTGGTCAGCTAAAAAAGAACCAAATGTTTGGTTAACACAACTAAACATTTTTCTCCGTGTACCCACGCATTTTCTACACTCTTTCCACCATTTCTGAAATAATAAATATTTACACTATCGTCGGTTCGGCCGAATTATTTTACGCAATTGGATTTGATTAAACGGGCGGGCCAATTAAGGGCCACGGAATTTTGATTGTAAAAAATCCCGTGTGCGTTGGGGACGCCAAATATGACGCGTAAAAGAAAAGAAAAGAAAAGAAAAGAAAAGAGAAAAAAAAATAATCAATCTGGTATCATTAACGCTAAAAGTGTAATTTTTCAATTTTAAAAATGAGAATAGTAGCAAAAAAAGCCGTGGCTTTTATAAGAAGGTTCGTGTGACTTGGGACGATTGATATCGCTGTCTTAAGTAAGTAAATAAGAAAAAAAAAAAAGCAACGAGGAACAGGCGAAATGGAAAGAAAAAAAAAAGAAAAAAAAAGAAAAAGAGGCATAATTGGAACACGAGGTTTTATCTTGCCACGCGACGTCGTTGGCCGAGCGGAATATTCATGAAGAGCGATCGTGATAAGACTAACGAAGCGGTTTGTCGAATCATCGCTGATAACGGCCATCGGCATCGATTCACTTTTGATCCACCAACCAAACAGATTTTAACCGGCCAAGCACTTCAAATAAACGCGCATTTCCGGACAAGTGTATCGAAATGGCTTCTCGAATATATCGCAATAAATCGAACATTCCATTCACCGTTTTGTAATTTGCAATTCGTTTCTTTTTTTTTCCTCTCCCCTCCCCCCCTCCTTTTTCCTTTTACGACTGTCATTTTCGTAGCCACAGTGTGCACCGGTTCGCGAGCGATTTCCCATGATCGATTTACAACCGCAAAGCAAACGGATCTCTCATTCTAATCTCGCGGTCGGCAACTCGATATTCATTTCGCGATTATCTTTATAATTGAAATAGTTTTCAACATAACAACAAAACTTTTATGCTTCCTTTCTTCATAATCCTCAATTATACAATATTCATTTTTACGATCCACTTTTACAATAATTTCCAAGAGAAATTTACACGTTTGTTGTGTTAATAAATTTTCAAAGTTTTCAATATCCTTTACTTTACAGGCCTATATTTTTCTTTTTTTTTTATTATTTATTTTATGGAACATAAATATATTTTATCCTGCAAATGTTCTATGTAAAATCTATTTGCTTAAACGTATGTATTATTTCGTCAAATATATCTTTTTGTTGTATACTTTCAAATAAGAAATATATTTTATTGCATACTTAAAGACTGTTTATAGACAAATGCTCAAATAGTGACTTATTATGTCATATATAAACAAAACACATTTTTATTAATATTATCACCTACTTTATTTTAATTAAATAAACTCATAATATTATAAATATTAATATTGTAAATGTAGTTTCATTAAATTTATCAATTTCGTTAAACGTATAAATACAATATAATAATTATAATTCACTGAAATCAATAAATGAATGATTAAAAGAGTGCTCTTTAATACTGGAAGAAAAATCGATATTCTTGTCGGAATTTGGTGATGCTTGCTGCGAAGTAACATCTGCCCCTGTGGCCTAATGGATAAGGCATCGGTCTCCTAAACCGGGGATTGTGGGTTCGAGTCCCACCAGGGGTAAACCAAATTTTTTTTTTCTTATTCCGACATTCATACTTCAATTATTATAATTTTGTCAACATTTTAATCGAAGCATTAATTTCTAAAGAGTTTAAAATGTTAACATGACGTGTTATATATTATATAACAATAAAACTTAAGATAGTAATTAAACAAATTCTTGTTGTAGCATAATGACATCCGCCCCTGTGGCCTAATGGATAAGGCATCGGTCTCCTAAACCGGGGATTGTGGGTTCGAGTCCCACCAGGGGTAAGCCGTTTTTTTTGTAATTTTATTTTACTCACTATAAAATTTCTAGTCATGAGATACATTTAAAAATATATATTTCTTTTTGAATAAAAAAAGTATTTACCTGAAAACATATTGTTAACAAATGTTGATTCTGAGCAAAAGTATAATCGCGAGAATTTATTTTTGTGGATATAATATGCATTTAAGAATGATAAATATTTCAAGTAAAATGAAACTGAGTAAAATAAGACAGAAAGTATTAAGTACCTACCTTTATCCTCAGACACATATCAGTTGCGTAATGATAAAAAATTTTCTTTTTTCAATAAAACTTGAACATTAACAAAAGAAGAAAAAAAGGGGTTTACCCCTGGTGGGACTCGAACCCACAATCCCCGGTTTAGGAGACCGATGCCTTATCCATTAGGCCACAGGGGCGGTTAGCACTTTCACTCCCTTAAATCATCAAAGGGAATTGTATGGCATTATGTAACGTGCTAATGAAATTATGATTTTTATAATACAAAACAATGAAACAATTTTAAGGCAAAGATCAAGTTACCAAACTATTAACTAAACGCGATAAAATTAGAGGTAGATAACCAAAACGACTATTTCCGTTGTTCTGTTATAGGTATAAAAGTTTGATTCAATTATAAAATTATCTCTTCCAGGTACTCCAATAATACAAAAATAAAACAAATAATTGCACCGTTGAATTCCGGAAAGTTTTAGGTCTCATTGCATTTTCTTGCACGTCATGTGACTAACGATGTTCGCGGAAAGCAGGAAAGCGCATCAAAAAGACGAACGAAAGGGGAGCAAGGGAGAGGGGTGGGGAAGAGGGGAGGGGAATGGTGCGCGACGATAATCGACATTGAATGTTACGAAACATTTTCCCCTCCCGCTTTGAGGAACCGCGACCCGAAAGATATATCGATGTCGCCGGAAAGGTTTTCAAAGATAAAGTATCGAAGGGCTGAGGCATTAAAGGTCGAAGGTCAGTTCGCCGATATAGCGAGACCGAGACTTGCCCGATAATCGCTCCTTCGACATTTATTATTTCACACTAGACGCATAGATAATTCCATTACGATTTCCCAAATGATTAATTATATCTCACCGGATAAAAATAACATATCGGGGATACACGATGTAATTGATGCTTTTACACTCAACAATTTTCCAAAAAAAAGCTAAAAATATAACGTCAAATTCAACACTTCAATCCAACCAACAAACAAATTATCTGGGGACAAAAAAAAAGCCCAACAAAAGCCCGTGTCAAAATATCGAAAAAGGTTCGCTCATCTTTTGTTATACTAAACCACTTGGCCGAGGCATTGTCCCACCGGCGAGAAATGTACAAAATTAACGGAGCCCTATCGCGGGGCAACGATAATTCCGCGCGCAAAACTAAAGCCCGGCAATTTGAAAAGAAAATGATGGCTTATTAATGAAGCGCGCCGCGGCCAACTGTCACTCAAAAGGCCCTCCCCTCCTCCTCTCCCCCCTGAAAAGTAGTGCGAGAAGGCTCTCACTTCCCGAAAGGGCCCCCCCCCCCAATCGAAGGGTCCCGTGATTTACATTCCTGACCAGGAAATTTCGGCTAAAATTATCATTCCCGGGTCGCTATATAATCAGCACTGGGGAGTTGCGAGCAAATAATGGTGCCGCAGAGAGGTTTGGCCGTCGGCCGGCACGTCGATCGCCGATCGGAATTTCGGCATGATAATGAGCCCGGCGACTTTGTTTCCGGGGAAATGGGTCAACCGGCGTGGCCTGGGCGCGCAAGCAGGTCTACCCCCCCCTCCCTCCCCTCCGGGGATAGATCGCGCGCCGTGCGGCGCCGGCGACTCCGCGGTTGCGTAATGCGCGCCTGCCAGAAAGCGTGCGAGCGCGCTTTCGCCGAAGCGGCAGCACCGGGGGATTGATTGGCCATCGGCCGCCCGTGGCTACGCGCGCCCGTTCGTGGCTCTAAACCCGCGCGCCTTAGGGAGAGATACTCGGAAGAAGGATACTTAAGCGCGCGAAACGTGTAACGGTCGCAGAGAGATTTGCCCCGGCCGAAGGCTACTCTTCTCCACCGCTAAACATCGCCCCCCCCCCATTTACCTTTAAACAGCCCGCCGCTCGGCTCGGCTCTTTCCTCCTTACCAACGTTATTTCGCATTTTCGCTGCCGTTTAGTTAACAAACCGTCCGACACTTTGTAATCGTCCTGCTTTCGTCATTCCCGTCAGAGCTTGTAATGATTACTTTTCCAATATATCTTTAAATTGGCATAAATAATAATAATTTATTATATTCCTTTTTTCATAGTGAAAAAGTCAATGAATTTTTATTTTCATAATGGTCAAAAATTAATAAATTATTTATATTGACATTCTTACAAGATTCCAAGACAACACAGAAATAAGAAATAAAATATATTTAAATAATTTAAAGAATAAATGTATTTTATTCTGTTTATAAATAAGTATTATTATTAATTTTTGTTTTTAATATTTCAATAGTTAATACTTCAAATTATAAAGTTGATTAATTAAAGTCAACGGCAGAAGTACGGATATATCCTATAACTATTTTAATAATATCCTCAGAAACTACAATCAAGCTACATTATTCTGTTCAAATCTTTGCTACATTCGTAATGATGATTATAATGCTCAAAACCAAATCAATTTTCCAAATACCAACTTTTAGTTTTAAGGACACGTCAAACCAGTATCTTCTTACTTCAATGTTAAAACAAGTTTTAATTATTTCTTACATAAAAGTTGTTTTCATAGTAAAAAAAAAAAAAGAAAATTATTACAAGATACTATTAGAAACTTTTAGTACACGACTTATTTATTCCAGAATTTTAAGCATATCTTACTTAAAGTATTATATAACAACGTAAATCGCTAATAAAAATGTAGTGAAAATTTAATAATCTTATAATTTTTCAAATTAATCATTCCATTTTATGATAACGTCACCTTGCTGATATCTCTAACAAAACAAAAAAAAAACAAGAAATTTCTCTCTTATTCCAACATTTTCCTACTTCACGAATACAGTTATTTCTACAACTAACGTTTATTTATATTAATTTATTCATATATGCGTTAATTAAACCCAAAGTCTCTCGGTGCATCATTTAAATTGCTAAATACCGCAAAAAATACGCGTGTTACAATAAAACGCATTCGTAAATTATTTTAAAACATTTAATTAGAATGCTTTCTTTTCGTATATAAAATATGAAATTCACGTACATTTATATGGATATATGTAGACATCTTAATGCCACAATATGTCTGAGGTAAAACATCCGTATGTCTGCACCGCGTACATAATATTTTTCCCATCTTTCCCAAGGTAAAACCTTTCGAAGATTTTAAGTCGTCAACATTAATGAACCAACAAGGCCACGGTTAGACGAGCAGTTTGTAGTTTTATCCCCGTATCCCCGGACTTGTTTATGTTCTGAACATGAACATATTTGGGACAGTGATGGTAAAATTAAAGCGTCACATTTATGACCTATCATATTGAAAGCAAACGAACGCACGTCTCTCAACCGTGAGATGTGGTTTAACTTCCATCGTATATTTTTTCCACTTAGGGTGACTTTCATTATGTAATTAACTACTCATTGCTTCTAGTCATTAACGATAAATTTATTAAACTTTGACTGTTATTACTAAATTAATTTTAAAGCTGGTAATTTGGAAATATCTTAATTGAAAAGAACGCCGAGAAAAATATCACCAATAATATTACTATTTTTTAACTTTATTCCAAGATATATATCAGGTTTTAAAAGTTTTTTTTAAAGACTAAAATGTATCCAAAATAAAGTGAAATACAATAACATTTTTCCCAGTGAAGAGCTCCATTTATTTCCGTTTAGGGAAAGTAAAACTAAAAAAAAAACTAAAAAATTTCTATTATCATTCACTTAAACCTATCTTCATCTATTATAAAAAAGAAATGTCGAAACATTCCTTCAAATGCCTACAAAATAATTAATCACTCCCTGCAACTAACTTCAATTGTACATTGAATTATTTAAACAATTATTAAAAATAAAATTGCTCACGGCAATCAATAAAGGTAAATTTATTGCTAAATCAATTGACCCTTCCGTATCACAATGTTTCCGTTCGTTTCCTTAAATTGCAATCAAATGACTGTAATTTCGATGAAATTACCCGCGGCGCAAAAAAACGCTATTCGTACTAAAGGCACAAGAAAAAAAAAGAAAAGGAAAAAAAAAATATTTACCCGCACGAAGATACACAGTAGTAAACCAAGTGTAATCTTACAAAACAAGGAAGACTTATTATCAACCTCACAATAGTCCGGTCTACAATACTTAGAAAACATATAACCAGTTTTCGTTAACCAAAGATTACTCCATTATAAAACATTAGCAAATTATTAAAGAAAAAAAAAAAAAAACAAGGCAATATACATAAACTGTGCAACTATATTAGAAAACCTCCATCAACCATGCTCAATTTGCATTATAAATACATCTCACGTTTGACATTACACGACCAAAACCGATAACCGATCGGTGTTACCGTAATCAAATCAGCATATAACATCCAAGATTCCCGGTTCATCCGCGCGCAAAATTACAATTTACCTTCATCGTTACACAATCATTACTTTGATAACGCCGCAACGGTACAGATCCATCAAAATTTTATTCCAATTCCGGTAGGACGGCGTGCCCGAAAGACACTAATATGCTTTGGGACGTGGTAAAAGTAAACTTTCGATTGGTTTATTTTGCCACGAGAAAAAAGAAGCAAAGAGATGAGAAACAAAGGGGGCGGGGAGAGGGGAAAAGGGGGGGTACAACCACGCACGCTCCGGACACGAAGATCAGCATACTAAACTCAGAAAAAAAAATCCGGTAATCGCTACTGCATATGTAGAGTTGGATTTGGAGTCAAATGTCTAAGCATGTATTCGATACAACTTACCCATTTAGACTTGACATAATATTAACAGATAGCAAGGCAAAAATAGATTATAAAAACTCTTGATTAACAAAATTCTTGTCCTAAACCTTTAAACCAAAATTCCTCCAGTTTAACTCCTAAGATTATCTGTGCTCCATTTGTTTACTATAATCAATTTCAGTTACAGTCATAGCCACAACTGCATATCGGAAGTTGACTGCAAAACCAACTCTTAACGCGGAATTGAAGTGAAAATACTTGCAACAACTCCATTTAAAATTGCTCCAATCACATTTTCAGTTGTTACAATTGTTTACCCTTCAACTCTACGCACACTGAGAAAAATAATATAGAAAAATAATCCTGATCATCCCATCAAGTGACACCCTTTACCAGACTGTCCGGCAAAGTTCTTAAACATTGGGAGCATAGAGTCTCAAAATGCCAGAAAGTAATATTAACTCTTATTAATTTATTTTTCTCATTGCATGCTGTATCGTGAACTGCACGAATTTTTCCTCGCACAATTTGGCCCCCTAGATATTTTGCAAAAGTCAATTACGCTGGAAGGGCAACAACAGATGGCACCGTGAGCCTCCGTAAGAGTGAGGTCCATTCACCAGACGTAATGAGGTCCTCGGCACCAACGGGCAGAAGAAGGCATGAATGAACTCCGAGGAGAACGGGAGAGAGAGAAGGGCCTCCTCGCCGAAGGTAAAGGTACTCCTGCTGCCGGCGAACTCTGTTCAGGGACCAAGCGATAGGTAGGACGGGGTACGGTGGCGGGAGGGGAAGGTAGGTTTCAGGCGGGTGGGGAAGGCCGCCGAGATGAATCCTCCCCCCCCCCCTGCAGGATATTGGAAATACTTGAGGGTTGTTGAACAAGGTCCATTTAGGACGGTACTGCTATTATAATCGAGTCCGACATCCAATAAAACGAAACGGCCATTCCCCCGTACATATATAAATTGGATGGATCGAAGGCGAATCGTATCACGGTAGCTTCGGGACGGATACCAAGATTATAGAGATAATGCGCCGCGTACACGCGAGTATATATACCCCGGCCGCGGACTTCTCCTTCCTTTATTTTGTGCCACGGTGAAACCTGGCTATTAGTCTTTGATTCGCGATACCGATAGGTATCGCGCGCTTTAAATTTCACAGGCCGAGGGTCAAACGAGACCCAAGATCTTATCCGTACGATTATAATTATATCGCGGGGTGTTTTAGTGTCAACCCCCCATCCCTACCCCACCCATTTTTTTTTTTTTTTATTTTATTAACATTACCCGTTTAGGATGGCATTTGTCAGGTTGATATTTTTGTCACTTTAATTGATTGAGATGTCGACTTCAATGGGCTTGTAATATTGTTGAAAAAAATATTTTCTGTTATCACTTTCATTAATGGATATATATAAGTGCTACAATAATAAATGGCAGCTGGTAATTTTTACAGATTGATATAAATGAATACTTTTCAACGTTGAAGTAACGCTTCATAAATTTATTGTTATATAAATAATATTGTTGACAAATCGAAGATATTTAAATTATACGACTTAATCGAATTTGAATTAATTGTTTCAATCGTTTCTACAAATATCACATTTGTCAAGGGAATAAAATTTCCGTTTGATTTCTCAAATAACTTTACTTTACTTTACTATTAAAATATAGTTAATATTGCTCTTCGTTTTTCTCCCTATACATTCTTTTTATTCAAACTCCCCTAATACATAATATTGTTCATCACTAAACGCTTATCAAAGATCCAAGTGCGAATCCTCCCAAGCGCGACCTCGAAAAGGCGACACTAAAATCGAGAGGGGCACAACAGCGCGACGCCTGGCGCGGTTTCTCGCTCGCGCGCGCGCCTCTAATAAATGAAAACGCTCGAATAGATTGTTCTCCCATTTCCAATGGCTGGTATTTTCGTGTTTTTGTTTCCCTTTTGCGCGCTTTCTTGCGGGCCAAAAAAATGCGGAGCCCGTCGGGCTGCCGGGGCGCGCTTTTTGCCTCCATTTCTCGACGTCATCGGCAGATCCAGCCGAGCCGACGATCCCCGTGTGCTGGCTGACTCTTGCGCGACTTTCTGGCTTCCGGCCCCCACCCCCCCCCCATCTCTTTCTCGCCCTTCGCTTGCGTCCACCGTACGTATACGTGTCGCTCTTTGTCGCGTTGACAGTCTTTGATTAATACAATCCTTAATGCCCCAAGTCCTGTGTCCACGAGGGAGAAGAAATCTCTCTCGACTTTCGGGGATGCCGACGCAATCGCGCGAGAGACGCGCCACGGAATAATCCGCTACAAGATTGTCGGCGGAAATATTAAATAAAATCAAATGAATATCCGGTTGGCAAACTCCGGGAAATTAATTTCAATTTGATTAGATTAAAGTGATAGTTCTTACATAATCGAGAAAAAAATATACGGTCACGTAAAATTCTTCTGTTTACTTCAATGTTTCGAAATTAGGCTTAAAATTCCGTTGGAATCTTTCTTAAAATATTTAAGTAAAAACTTTTCTCTATATAAGTTGCATATAAAATTATCTTCCCTTTTCTATCAAAAAAAAATAATATCTCTGTTTTAAAATTATAAGGTACTTTCTTTTTTCTTGCACTGCTTATACAAGCATTTATAAATAGTTTAAGTATTACAAAAATAATAAAATTTGAAGTATTAACTTTTATTGATCAAACATTCTCTCCTACATTATTTTCCATTTATCTACCCTTAAGATAAATGTATCTACACTTCGAATGGAAAGCAAAATTTGAATTTAATATACCTTGGATATTTATTCAAGCATGATCTAACTTTAGTTGATAGTAAGTCAATTGAAATTCCGTTAAATGTTGCCAATCATTTAGCAAAATAAATATCCGTAAACAACCCAAAAAAACAAAAAAAAAAAAACATTATTTCAAAACTTCGACGTTACATAACGCGAAATACTTTTCGAAAGTCATAGTACGAAGCACATTGCCGAGATAAAAAATACTCGGAAAACAAATTTGTTGCGTCATTTTTTTTAGCCCCGCGTTGGTTCACAATTACACGAACAAGGACGGCGCAACAGTAATATCAAAAGGTCGGGTGGGTCGACCGAAATCGAATTTTTGAACGGAGAGCGCGATCCCAACTTCGTGTAGGATAATTCATGTTCCGTGTTTACGAATCAACCCGCGTGATATGATTCTTCCACCAGCACGTGTTCTCCATAAAGAGATAAATAAGGAGAACGATAAGGACGGTGATTCTGCGAGGTGTTTAATGTTTCAGCAAACTAGTTTCAATTTTAACGCATGCTAGAAACAACCAGTTTCACTTTAATTAGAATTTTTTTTTTTTTTCAAACCGAATAAGTACCTCATAAACAATAATATAAGAACAAAAGAAAACAATTACATTATAAATATCATTGGCAGCATTTAAATAGCTAATTCAATGTACTGATAATTTATTGAATTTTAATTTTTAATATTTTCTTTTAAGACTATCAAAGCAACGTAATTAATTTAACTCGTTTTCAAATGAATTCCCATGGAAAAGATTTATTGTCTTAGAGCAATTTTTAATGCATAAACGTTTACTTAGCCCCCGCCTTTTATTAATAATTTATTGCAGTTACGTGTTGTCGTTGTGACGGTTCGTCACGATCGCGCAAGAAACTTTGAAACGTATGATATCAAAGGAATTATGGCATTATCGCGAATAACGTAATAAAAGTACTAATTTAAATAGATTAATTTAACGATACGTACAATTGTCCGACGAAAAATGTTGCTTATAAAATGATAAAAAAGAAATAATTTAACATTTGTCAGTAATATGAAATATATTACTATAAATATTTTAAACAATTTATAGTACTTTTATACTAATATTTACTACATGATTGTCAAAGCAATTTAAAGTACTTTTATACTAATATTTACTTTTAAATTTTACTATTATTAATAGTGGAAATAATTACTTTTCCAATGTATCCTCAAATTGATACATAAAATGGTAATTTGCGATATATCTTTTTTCTCAGTGTATGCATTTACCCTTGCGAGAGAGACGAACAGAAATTTCATACCACAAGCTACTTCAAAGTTAAACGAGTAGTCATCTTACAGGGGCAAATTACTCAATTAATTACTCTGCCTATTTTTTACATATAACAATAATAATAATACTTAATTTTTTTTTGTATCCCTTTAAAAATATCTCAGGTGAAAAGAGCCATGTACGTACTTGTACATTGCACACGTACACCTGTACAGATTATTTCCTTTACCTGAAGCTTTTATGGAAACATTAATTGAAATAAAAAATGTAGCGTTAATTATACATATTAATCGTGATGGTAACACCCCGTTCAGACCCCCGGTATACATCGCATACATTTTGCAACTTTTTAATTATAAACTTCAATGCGAACTTATGAATTGTATGGCTACACACACATACACACAGTACGGATATGTAAAATAATATTCCTTATTTAACCGCAAGTTCGTTAACTTTTTTTTTTTTGTCACATCTCCGATACTTCATTGCTTAATTTTACACTTTAATTTCCCAAATTCAACATAATAATTTGTTCGTTCCGACCAATCAATCACGCGTGGGACAAAGTCAATTTGTTTGTTTTAACAATTTTCTTTTTCTGCCAATTGCCTGACGCGTTGCCTCGAAGAAAAAAAAACCAAAAAAAAACCATTAAAAAAAAACAATTTGACACGAGTTTGAAATAACTCACTGTTCCCCAATATCTTTTTTTTTTCTTTTTTTATTTCGAAATGCCGAAACCGTTGGCCGAGGAAATATCAAAACTACACATCTCGCAATGAAACCTCGCCCGGGTTCGTATCAAAAGTCGATCCGCAACCCGTTCGTTACATTTTGCCCTAAACCCCCCCCCCCCCACACACATCAAAGCAGACCTCTCTCTCAATCGATCTACATACTTCACGCGGCAATCTCCCTCTCATCTGTGTTTCCGAAATGCCACGCGAGTATTCCACCGCGTTCGACTATTTCGACTCCTGTCACGGGCATTCATAACGGCCCGGGACTGTCAAGAAACTAGGCGGCGGGCAGAGCGAGACTTCGTGATTTGAATGCT
This sequence comes from Leptoteleia sp. ZL-2020, assembly GCA_022817305.1. Classification (NCBI taxonomy): domain Eukaryota; kingdom Metazoa; phylum Arthropoda; class Insecta; order Hymenoptera; family Scelionidae; genus Leptoteleia; species Leptoteleia sp. ZL-2020. Next base: position 7,352 of record JABFPN010001806.1, on the reverse strand, counting down.
ACAAAAAGTGGCGGCAAAAAAGAAGAAAAAGAAAAAAGAAAAAAGAGGAAGAAATAGAAGAGCGAAAAAGAAGAGGGGGTGGGGGGGAAAAAGAAGAAGAGTAAAAAAAAAACGTTCGTATCGTTGATCCGGTGGCCCAAAAAAAGAGAGCGTTCGATCGGCGGGAGCGGGTGGGAGAGTAAGAGAAAGAAAGACGGAGAGATATACCCGGCGCGAGGAGAAGGTAGATAGAGACTGTCAGCCGATGCCGAGGACCGAGCGGTATTATACGTATATAGTATAGCACACGGCGGAATAATTGGCTACAGTCTGGACGGCTACCGTTCGCGCAGTCGGCGCCTTTCAAGTGTAGCCCGTTCTCTTTCATCGAGTCGTTTCGTCTCGTACCCATGCTCATATCGAATCCCTCCCTCGCCCCGACCATCTCCCCCACCCCCCCCCCGGTACCCCACCGACCCCTCCCTCCCTCCCCCTCCGCGCGTCCCCGCGGGGACCGTCGGTCCCTGGATGCGCGCACACGGCCAGGAAACGAGGAGGAGCGGCAAAAAGTCAAGACCCGAGGGAGACGGCGATACCGGACGGGCCCCGCGGTAGAGCGGGACGGCGCGACCGCGAGACGCGGGTGGTGGGGGGCGGGCGGGCGGTCGGTCGGTCGGTCGGAGTGACGTAGACGCGAAGACAGTGATGGAGAGAATGGGTTGTACCATGTCCATCTTTGTTCGCGCGGGGTCTCTCCCCGTTCCGTCCTTGTCTATTGAACTAGATAAAACAAAAGAACTGGGAGAGACCGCAAAACAAGCGGCTCGGGGGCCCGAAGGGAGAGTCATAACTGTCTTGATGGCCAGTGGCGCGGATGTCCTGCGAATAACGCGCCTCGCCGCTGGCTCTCGCTCTCTCTCTCTCTCTCTCTTCCTCGGCAGCTACCGCTTTTGCGGCCGCTCCCGGCACGTCATTCGAACCGGCCGAAAGATGATGTCGATTGATGCCGAGAGATATTTGATTGCGAACGTCGAAGCGGGAAATATCCGATACAATATTACAACCAGGGGGAAAAAAAAAATATTTACATACCGAAAGAATTTATATCACAATTGTCAGGTACATTTTATTCTGCCTCGTACGAAAGCTTGGAAATCTGTTTTCCAATTGAAATAATACTCTCTTTTTTTTCTACGAATACTGTTAGATTTAATTATAAGTTGAAGGTCAAATTCATACAATTGTTACAATGTATTAAAGTTGTAACGAAACCTGAACATAATTTTTATATTAAACAGTGTATCGTTTATAACAAATATTCCACGAGTGAGGATAGTTTCAAAATATTTTATGCCTGCGCGTGGCCAAATTTTTATTGACCAACGCGAATGCTCGAAACTTATAAGGTAAACGCATTTTTAATGAATCGTTACTTACAAAGTATCGGCCCAAATGGTTCGGTGGAAGGGGAACCCCCCCCCCCCAAAAAAAAAGGGTACCAGAAGCCGAACCATTTTCAGTTATTTTCGTGCCATCATGGGTTCAATCAATTTTTTCTTCTTTTTGTCCCCAACGAAAGCCGCGTTACGAGCAATTTGAAAAATATGTTTCGAATTAAAAACAAAAGGTTGCCTCACGTACCATTATTATTAATAACAGTTTGCAATGATTATTATGTTTACGAGCAATTTTAACATATGTACTTTAATTATGAGATGGATCAAGGGGGGAAGATGCCAACATTTAAGCGCATTTTATGGTTCTAATTAAAGTACAAAGTGATTTAAAGCTGCAACATGCCACATTTTTGACCTCTTTTATATCTCTTTTCTTTCCTCCTTTTTCTTTACCTTTTTTTCCTTTTTTTATTTATTTCAATTACGCCGTACATTACGCGCCATCACTTTTAGACAAATAACACGGCAATACTTGATTGCAAACTAGTATTTCAATCCTCAATTCTTCGGCGGATATTTATTAAAGAATTTCATTCAACTGCTCTTTCTAGTTCCGTGTATAATTATGTGTTTTATGACGAATTTTTCAACCGGGGAGTACCTTTATGAAGAATCAACCGCATAATCAACATCGCGGACAAATGAAAATTAATGTTATCGTAAATGACAGAAAGCTTTCGAAATAATATCGTAACAATTCATTGAGGACCGTGCTTTTTCATTTTTTTTTTTTTTATATTATTATGAGACTAATGCTACCTTTCCAACTCACTTAATAAATCATGATGCACTGAGAATAGGGCAATAATTATATTCAACAATTTTTTATGCCAATTTAGGAAGGACTACGAAAAGTGGAAATTTTTGATAATAAAAATATTACAAATGTAGAACGTAAATACAAAGTTAGTATTTTTGAACTAAAACCTGCTCCAAAAATGTCAAATTTTACCATTATATACAGCAAAAATATTTAATTTTCTAACGTATCCTTAAGTTAAACAAATAATAAAAATGTTCTGTCGTACTTTAACATATCAATAATCAAAAAAATATAAAATATATAAAATTCATTAATGCCCAATACAATAATCGGATCACTTTCATCATAATGATAATAATAATTTTTATTCCACTTTTCCTCTTACTGTACAACACCAATTCAATTGTTTATATACACTGGCTAATTATTTAATATATTTCAGTTATATTGTCGATATATCACCAACTTATAATCAACGTACAATTTATGATCATCATAATCACGATCAGAGTTCGCGTAAAATAAATAAACATGTTTGACTAGCTTATTTATTGCGAAAGTGTCTGCTGGCTTCTCGGATTAGTGAAAATGTTTAAATGTAAATTTAAACTGTACGGGCTATTCCAGCCGTACAGCTATTTAAATCTCTTAATGGATTTATCAATTTCAAATTGAATAACATCAAATATTCCATTCTGGTTTAAACAATCAGCCAATTCCACCGGCCCGATATTTGGCTGGAAAAATTGTCTACTTCAAACGCACATCTTTAACGTTATAAGAATATTTTTGCATAAACAAAGTTAAATGCAAATCGCTATGACGCGTCATAAAATTAATCAATGGCAACTACTAAATTGCGCAATATTATTGAAACTAATAAAACTCGGCAACTAATTATACGGTTTGCAATAAATTGCCGAAGAACTCGAAATAACCATCAGTTGCATTATTTTGCCGCCAGATTCGCAAATAATCCACCATAAATGTGGAAATAACAAAAATATACTAATTGAACTCACTGAGAAAAAAAGTTGTAATTAAAATTGCCATACCTTCTGCACACAGTAATATAAAACAATTAATATTCCCATAAAAAATTGGATTCCAACCACAAAAGACAATTTATGAACATTCTTATGATAAATTATGAAAGAAATACTATAATAAAGCATTTATTCCAATAAATCTATAAAAATTTCAATAAATTTATAGGAAAAAGTACTTTATTTTAGCATTTATTTCATATTTTATCACAGATATCTTCATAAATTGTCTTCTGGGGTTGGATTCCAATTTTTTATGGTAAAATTAACTCTTTATTTTTCTACATGTAGCATTAGAAAGATCTTATCTACAATATCTGCTATTTTACCATACCATTATAGTAAACTTGTATATATAACATAATAAAATTTAACAATCCATATGGTAATAATTACCATAAACCGTGGCAACTTTATAAGAGCATACAAACAATTTTACTATATCATATAAAAAATATTATTATATTGCTACAGTAATTGTATAAACATCATAGACGATATCTCATCAATCTCAAAAGGTATACTAATTATTATTATAAATTTTCCCTCATCGAAGTTTATAATAATCTCGGATGGGAAAAGTGGGGCCAAATCAAACAAATGTGTAAAAAATTGTCGAAAAAAGTGTATCACCGGCCTAGGTTAAATTTGCGCGGAAAGAGCGAAAACCTTTATTTATTTTTTTTTTTTTTCGCAGACACAAATATATAAATAACGCATTCGCAAGAAAAGGAAGAAAAGTGTGGGTATAATACCGCGGCGCGCACGTCGGTAACAACTTATTGAATACCGGTTTTCACTCGAGTTTAGTTCGTCGTGTACACATTTACTATTAAGCTCTCCTCTAGACGCTCATTCTTGCCATCCAGAAATCCTCCTTTTTCCGTTGGCCGCGAATGGCTGCCGCCGCCGCCGCTTCTCCCGCTTCGCCTTCCGACGGACAACGGAAATGTCGCCGTTGAGTTGTGCTACATCGCGGACTTAGCGTGCTCGCCGACGTGGAACCCTTCTGTGGCATTTTCCACGATAAAATCCCCTACAACGTGTACACGCGTCTGACTTCGCTAGACGTTCGGGCTTCTGCCAAATCGAATGAGCCAACTTCCATTGTCAATTTTAAATCAAATAATTCACACGCCAACGGAGACGAAGAAATTGCAAAGAGCCAAGCCGGACAAATTAAAACGACCGCTCTTTTCGTCTTTCGCAGCCGAATTTGCCGGCGAAAAAAGGGGCGGGAAAAAACCAATGTAAAATTCATTGGAGAACGAAAAAAAAAAAAAAATTTGCCAATACAAAATCACCATTGTACTGCCAACTATTAATCATGACTACTGGAACAGTACAAGCAGACGATAAACTGCCAACTATCAGCATATGAGAGAAATTTTCGGTTATCCTAACTATAATAATATAGTTGGCTTTGACGTCAACTATAGTGCAGTTCACTTCGTGCAAATAAGTACTTCAAAAGCCTAGGGACTGGCACCATAGCAATCAAATATGTCACTGCCTTTAATGCAACTACATTGTTATAGTTGACGCCAAAACCAACTATAAAATAGAACTATACTGAACATATTTCTAATTACTACAGTTTACATTTCTTACAACTCCATTTACAGTCATTACAAACTAAATATATCACAACTCTACAACTTTATTTCTGACAACTTTGTAAATTTCACTCAGTGTGTTAAATAGTCTCAGATCATTAATGAATCTTACAAATTTTATATACCTTTGATTATTGATTAATTCAGCTTCACACCCGAATTAATCCAACGGTCAATTGCCAACATTTACCCTACGCTAACTAACACCATACTTGACCATTACCTCTTTCACTGTTCCATCATTTACACCAAGACGATACATTATATAACAATAAGTGAAACTACATTGGACGCAGTAGTTTCACCGCGAGCGTCAAACCAGCGAGAAACGCGCAGGTGGAAATAAATCTGCGCTTACGCAAATGTTAAGCGTAATTTTGCAAAGCCTCGCAATTAATTTATTGCCATCATAACTATAATATCGTTAACGATGTTATAGTTATAATAGTAATAAATTTAGCCGTGGCGTTCGCGAGGGAAATTTATAGTTGTACCATTAGAGGGGAGGGGGGGGGGGTAAAATATGGTCGCGCGCAAATAAAACCTAATAACGTTAATCAACGAAAAATAATATCCCCGTGGATTAGAACGCCTTCGGAATTCATTAAACGGTAGAATGATATTGAATTTGTCTATTTATCGGCGGTTAAGGGCGGCTGTAAATTGTTGCTGAAATTTTATCACGAGATATATCGATGCGAAGAACCCCCCCCCCCCATTTTTACAATCCCAAACAAATTGCTCCTCACAATGTACAATTATTGCACTTTAATTAAATAATGATAGGATAATATTTTATAGTTAATTTTAATGGTGCTTTAATGAGTGCGGGAGTTTTTTTTTTCTTTTTTTTTTTTTCGCCAAGGTTATACAGTCGGACCGTCACGTACTTGTAATAATGTCGCGTTCCACCTTATAGGTAAATGCACGCACGACATTCCTCAATTAGTACCTGAGAAAAATGATACTTCGAACTAGATCTACTGGTTATTTATTCATGGGTCAGGTTGGTTCTGATGCAACAGTGTAAGATCAAAAGTACATCCTATCATGCATGCTGTTCTTTTTTTTTTTTTTTCTTTTTTTTTGTCGCTCTTTTTGTACTTGCCAGTTGGCAGATTAAGATAAATATTTTTTGCTCGCCCTTCTACCAAATTAGAGTTCATTTGCTGCGGTAAATATCTGATCGGTTTAATTGCGGCGTTAAAATCACATTTTACATTTATATTCATCTATTTTTCTTCTTCGCTGTTTTTTTTTCTTTCTTTTTTTTCCACGAGAATTAAATTAGATATTATGGTTTGTTATTAATTAACGGCTGACAACGATTAGGTGATCATCACTCGTGTCATTGCGGAATACAGTATCATCTATTGATGTATCTTCGGTAGCTTTTTATGTATACTCTTATTTTAATGCCTTCCATAGGATTGTGACCTTCTTGTGAAAGTTTGATCATTTCTCTGTTACGTAATAACACTTTTACATCGTTTATCGACCTTATAGAGAATGATATTCTACGATGAAAAGTAAGATGTTGAATATTTTATCAAAAGTACACTATATTACTATAATTTGCATCAAACAAACCTTGTCGAACTGATTTATATATATTTTCTTATAACTGTAGAAAATAGTCGACTGAGTTTGTCATGTAGTGAAGTGATCTTAATAATGAATTTAAAAAAAAATGCTACAGTGTAATGAATACACTGAGATAAGAGAAATATCATAAATTACTATTTGTATACCAATTTAAGGATATATTGAAACAATAAATTTGGTTCCTTTAACTAAATGTCTTTAACAAAAAGATTTTAGCTATAAATCCTATATTTCTTTCAGTAAAAAGCAAATATTCTTCGCTACAAAAAAAGGATGAAATTTAAAAACCACACAGTACTTCGTAATCAAAATATCTAAAAATTGTTCTTACAAGTATTACCTTTACTATTTTTTATAGTAAAAATCTTCACTTCTCAGAGATGAATAAATTTTGCCATTACTTTTTTCTCAATGAAAAAAAAAAAATTCGAAAATTCTCAATTAAATTAATTTTTTTCAATAAATAATATATTTTGTTTAAATAAATAAATAATAAAATTAAATTATAGTACACCCACACAACTAATTACTCTCCTAAAATCACCTCGACTCAACCAAATTATCCCTCCAACAATTTCATCTTTCAATCGCCACACAGTCAGCCCCCCCTGATCGCAGAAAAACCATCAAAAGTCAAAGAACAGCGGAAGACCCGGTCGCGCGCCACGGTTCATCGGAATAACGCGCGCATTTTTACACAATGCTGATAAAAGCAATTGGAAACTCCTCTCCCATTCCTCGCAAATGAAACATAAATAAATAGCCCCACTCGGGTATAAAGACGTGAACGCTCCCCGGTGCCGCGTGCGCGCGCGCGTTACTCCGAAATTATCATACGTAATTAAAATGATCCGGCTGGGTGGGGTTGCAACCGGCCAAAAAAAAA